>JBBPCS010000226.1:6077054-6096092 GCA_037974645.1 Hollardia meadi
TTTTTGTCCCCCCCCCCCCCCCTTTCTCTTTCTCTCTCTCTCTCTCTCTCTCTCTCTCTCTCTCTCTCTCTCTCTCTTGCTCTGTGGCTCTGAGAGGGATGAAACAAATCTTATAAATACTGTCATTGAGGAAGGGAATGTACCTTAACAAGGTAACACGAGAGGCTGCTTCAGCACAGCCAATGTGGACCAGCTGTACAGACCAATCTGTTACCTTACAGGGGATTTGGGGCGACCATGTCAAGTTTAATTGAGCATTAATTACAAACAATTTCCCAACAAGATGGGTCTGGTGCGTGATTAGGGGGACCCTGACTTGAAGTCACTGAATCAGAGGCTCTTTTCTCTCTCTTTGGTCCCTCGCACTTTTTCTTCCTGTTGGTCTATTGCTGATGTCCGATTGTGTTGAGTATGTTTACGTCTTAATATTTTCTTTTTGTTTGTTTTTTAATCTGGAAATGGATAGTTAAAATAGATTTTTTTTTTATTATTCATGGTCCAGAGGATGAATCCTACTGACTTTGGGTTTCCAGTGACATTTCATCTAATATAACCAGCACATGGACCTTCCTGGTTTTGAGTGATATATCTAAAATAGAATATTTTAGAAATATGGTTGAAATTGTAATGACTTTGGTGATCTCTCAACTTTTCATCTTCCGCCATCATCCGGTCCAAATGTTTACCTAATAGTAATTACAATCTCATCAGCCTCAGTTTTAATTTGTGCTCATGGCTAACAAATGTTAGCATGCTAACACAATAAACGATCATGTTTGACATTATACCTGCTTAAATCAGCACGTAAGCATTTCTATTGTGAGCATGTTAACATTAATGTTAGCATTTATTTATGTTTATTTATAAATGCCAACATTTATCTGTCATCTTACAGGGGTTTTGAGTGAAAAGGACAAGCTTTAAGGCATCAGGATGCGCCAATCAAAGTGTCAAAGATGTCATTTTACATTACTCCTATAGCGTTTTTTTAATTCAAATTCAAACTGTAATTTCTTTCACTTGCTGAAACAAAATTACATTTCAAACACACCACAACACTGCAAATCATACCAAACGATCTTGTGCTGCAGTTTCAATTTTTTCCAGAAAGTTATTTTGTGCAATTACTTAAGTGACTCCAAAGGTCAACTCTGTTTACGCAGTGACATGCAACGTTCGCTAAGGTTGAACTTGAGGCAAGCGTAATGTACTGTGCAGATTTACTTCACTTCCTTCATTGATAATTTCATTTAAGTTCATTGTACTCTGCAAATATTGGCTGGGACAAATGTTGGTACGGCAGGGTTGTGAGGGGACAAAAAGTACACTCGTTTTCTTGTTTATTTCATATAACTTTATTTAAATTTTTAATTAATTTCATACTCATCTGCTTGTATTTATACCTTAGCTTCAAAAGTCTTCATTCAAAAACTACGTTTTGCAAACAGGGTGGAAGAGTTTACCTCATAATCAGCGTCTATTCGATCCACTATTGAACATTTATGAAGCAAACTGTAGCCTGATGTGTTGTATGACAGCATTGCGCAACAGAGATTTCGGGTATCTGTTCAATAACACACACACACGGCAGATATAGTCTGAGCTTCATTCAGCTCTTATCAGCCTGTTCTTCTCAGCTGAAGTGTTTGTTTCAAATACAGCACTTGACCCGGACCTCTGCTGTATATTGTAAGTGTGTGTGTGTGTGTGTGTGGGCGTTAGTGTGTGTGTGTCCTTTTCCATATGTGTGTCTTAAGCAGAGGAGTGTGCATTGTGTGCACAGTATGCACATACAGTAACTGTGTGTGTGCTGTATATATTGCATGTGTCTGTGTGCATACTGTAAACATTTCCAACTGATTGCATATACATACATATAAATGTGTGTGTTGTGAGAGGCCCAGAGTCACTTGACAGAAACATGTCATGGATGTGCGTGCGTGCGTGCGTGCGTGCGTGCGTGCGTGCGTGCGTGCGTGCGTGCGTGCGTGCGTGTCAGCGGTAGATTTATGAGCTCTCACAGTTATGGTATAAAACCAACAGACTGCAGTATGGTCTTCACTGGACCCTTCAGAATCGGTTGCTGCAGCAGCTGCGAGACGATCTCTGTCTGGATTTCTCTCAGCAGCAGCTGCTCCTCTGTCCACTGCAGCTTCCTGTGCAGATCATCTCGAACACCTTCAGCCAGTAGCAGCTGATTTCTGACACCTGTTGGAAGCACTTAAACTCTCTCTGGCTCACACAACGGGGATTACGGTCTTCCAGCTTCGACCTTTGACTGCTGGAGGTCACTAAGATTATAATGTATATTGTTTATATATAGATTATATGTAGATCATAATTATAATTGCTATAATTGCTTTGGTAAGATCCAGTACCAAAGTAGAAATATATCCATTATGCTGTCTGAGACTATGTTGGTGCCATGAACAGAATGTGGCAGCAAGAAGAAGAAGACTTGTTTACACCTTTTTAATATTGTAGGTTGTAATCTATCCAGATGCTTTTTCATGAGCAGATAACAAAAATATATATCAACTGTTGAAGACCAATGAGTAGGACACCCCTCGTCTGACCCTCCTCTACGGTGGCTGCTAAAAATCTCTAGAGCCAGTGTTTGATTTGTCTGTTCTGGGCTACTGTAGAAACATGGCAGTGCAACATGGCAGACTCTGTGGAAGAGGACCCGCTCCCTCTGTAGATATAAAAGAAACAAGATTCTTAGTTTTAGGGGGATTACACACTAATGAAAACATAATTATGAATACTATATTCCATTTCTCCCTCTAAATCCTACACACTGTGTCTTTAAATTGCCCTGAAGCTGCAAGATGTAATGAACGTAAAGGAAAATTAAGACAGAATATGATTGACTTTAAACCCTAAAAATAATTAGCTAATTTTATTAGCTTTATTTGAAAATGTTTGACACAAAAACAAAAAAGAGGAGGCATGTTTAAAAACAATTCCCATTCATTCTTCATTGTATGCAGATGCTATTCTCAACCTCATGGGTCTCAGAGCATCATCTAATGGGCTGTGTAGGCAGAGGTACAGCCAAATTGTGATATTATTATTATTATTATTATTATTTGTAATTTCATAATATCATTATTTTATATCTGAATGGGTTCAAGAATTCACCTAAATAAAAAAAAAATGTCAAAAATGCCAAATTTAGAAAATTTGAAAATCACCAGACAACCGCTACGAACTAACGTCTGCCACAGCTAGCTAGTGTTCCCTTGGAATTCAATGGCACAAAGTGGTTTTTAAAACTAAACAGTGATATAGGAGACAATCATGTGTCAGTAAAAGCTCCAAAACATGTGGTGAGGAACTACGACTACGATTAATTTGGATAAATAATAATCATTTAATTGTCCAGGTGGTCCTTGGAATTTTTTATTAATCAATCAGAAGTGGGCCAGGTTGAGAACCCCTGCTCTAAAATGATTGCTACATCCATAAACCATGCTCAATGAACTGAACTGACCTTGAGAGAGGAGAGGAGAGAAGACGGGAGGATTTGATGAAATGAGTAAAAGATGAATGGATGGATGGAGGGCTGGAGGAAGAAGAGTAGGGAGGAAGGCAGTGTTGTTTTATCTTGGCCGGCTCTAAGTGGTCGCCCCCTCAATCAAATATACGCGCCTGACCCTGAAGCTTTCATCTCTGCTCAGAGAAAGAGATGGAGCCGCGCTGCTGGCCGAGGATATACAGTGAAAAACAAGCTGTCCTCAGCTAAAACAGGCAGGGATGGCTGGCTGGCACGAGAAGGGGGAAATGGGAGGGTGTCATAATGTAAACACAACTCAATCCTCTGAGCCACGGTGTGTTCTTTGTGAGGAGGGAAGTCAGGAGGGAGTAACGTTCAGTGTTACCCACCAAAATTCATTGTGTCTATCCTTGATGTCTATCAAACATGGTGAATATATTTCCTCCCTGATCAAACAGAATAATCCGAATAAAGTCCCCAAATAGCTGCATGAGACGGGTTTTCCTTTCCTGCCAGTGCACAAGATAATAACCTCAGGTTCGAACTAAAGATGGTCATAGCACTCATGTATCATCGTCAGACCAAATCACAAGAAGAAATGTTTCTGGTTGGCGTTCTGTTTATTTACACCTCAAACATATTGAACCTGAAAGAGGATTTGTTCTTCTACTGAAAAATGTTACCGTATAATTCATAGGATATGAAGAGTTAGAATAAAGATAAGTTTGTGTGTTAAAATACAAAGTAAAGATGAGAAATCATGGGAAAGGACATGGAACGATCTTCATGTCTCTCTGCAGGCCTCCAAAGGTCAACAGAAGGCCTCAGTTGGAAAAAGAAAAAAATAAACTCATATATTTCAAGAATCTGTAGAGATGTGCTGCAGCTGCCAACTTCATCAGAAGTGTCAGTCAAGATCGAAGTTCATTGCTCACAGTGAAAAGTTAACAGTCAAGGATAATTAACAGGTTGTCTGTTCATCAAATGTATGAAAACCAAAAACAATTTGACCACTAGGTTTGTTTCTTTGTTTCTTTTCCATTTGGAAATGCTTCAGAGTTCAAATATAAATGTGTCCATTGTCTCAGAGCCTGAGAGTGGATCCATGTCTATAATTTGTTTTTGATCTGATCTATGATTTGGTCTCCTGACAGGCCTCTTTTGTCACAACAAAACATCCTCCGCCTGTCCACAGTGCTTTTTTTTTTTTTTTTACATCATGACTGGTATAAATAAACAAATCCTGAACACAAATGAGTGAGGGTCTGGCTCTCATAAGGGCTGCAGCTGTGAACCATGAGGCCTGATCCCGATCAATCTTCTTGCTGATCCAGGATCAGGATTATAGTTACTACTAATTTACTATGTTTACTTTCTGCCTGTTTTTGAATTGGCCAAGTGTTCGCAAGACAAATCTGAGTTGTAATTCATAGATGTAATAAGTGTAAAACAAACCACTTCCTTTTGCAAGTCATTTTTGTGCATATGCCAAACCAAACCTTAACCATAGCAGTGTACGATCAGATTTTATTTTTGCAACAGTTAAGACACTATAAGATGATGTTGTCCTTCAGAAAGACGCGTGTGATCAGTTTATGTTTAGAGGACATGTTGACGTTGCTTTAGTGATTCAACTTAAAGGTTCACGAAATCCTCAAACATTTGCAAGACAGATTTTTTTTTTAAACTTTGAATTCAACTATAAATCCTGAGTTGTTTACATCCATATTTGCCAGCTAGCAGTCTTCTTCTTTCCTGTTTTTGTTGGTGCAGTTTTGTATTTCTATGCATGTTAATTAGTGGAATATAGTGGAAATAGATAGGAAAGTGTACAAAACAGGGACAATAAATATTGAAATCCAACATATTTTTTGGTTGTTTTTTTGGTAGCCATCACATCACATGAAATGGAAGATGATGCGTTTGTGTACATTGTTTTTATATGCGTATCCAATGCTCTTGCAAACCTTGAGACCTCCTCTAGTACTGAATCGAGTTTTGTGGGTTTAAACTAGTCTTTGGGACATTTTTGATTTGTAATGTGTGCAAAAATTAAGTCATTGTTTATTTTACAACAAATAACCTCAAATGTTTTATAAAGAAATACTTAAAAACACCTCTCCACTTTTTTTATTTATTTCCCTAATCCTTACCTAAATATAGATTTTTTGTTTTTCTAGAAAACAAATAGGTTCTCATCATACAGTAGCCTTTCTTTCTATGCGAGGGCAGGTTTGTGGCTCAGAGGTTTTGGTTACAGACTAATGATGTTCCTCAGTAACAGATTGATCTTGAGAGAGAGCGAGAGAAAAAAACCCAAGACAAATGACACACATGTTACATGGCTAAGATGGAGAATCATTTCAACATGTCTGACTCTCGGCCTACCCTCCTCTACTCCCATCATCCCTCAGTGTCATGTTGTAGAATGAGCCAGGATGTGGACGTAAAGATGATCTCAGATTAGTCAGGCTCATGGAGAAAGACATCGCTGACATTCTCTCTGGTCATCTGTGGCCTCCTCACCATATGTTTCTGCTCATCAACGTTTTTAGACCAGTTTTTTTTTGTTTGTTTTTTATCAACACATTCCACAGCATTGTTTGCATTTCACGAATGTGTGCAAAGTGGTTGCTGCTTTGAAGTGCCAAAATCAATTACAATAATTTGCTGACATGAGACAATCTGCTCAACACTCATTTTAGTCCTCCACCACTGGAACATACTTTTCCCAGTGACACATTCCTCTGCACTGGTTATGTTTCAGACGCATTTTGAAGTAGGCGCTGACAGCAACTTTGAAGCTGAGAATTAAAAGAGCAACAGAGCTCTCACGTGGTTTCATATAAACCACAAACCAGCTGTTTAATATGTGCCTTGTTCCAGTTTTTCACTAATAAATAATCAATTGTGACTCCTTCATTAGATGTGAACGTTGTAATATTGTGACCCTGCACTACAAATCCATCCATTACAGAGCTAGTTTAATACGACCATACCAAGGGTATAGATTTGGTCTGGGGGTGTCCAGACTCTTTTGAATGGGGTGGCCTAAATGGGGTACAGATTAGTGCAGGGGTGCCGTGATATAAATGCAACCATAGCATTAATTTACAAGATCTCATATCTACTTTAATTACGAACAGTACAGTATCTCACTGTTTCTTACATTACTGTGTTTATACTTTTGATTTTTTGACGTTTTTATCCGAGCTGACTTACAATAAGTGCATTTAAAAGATTTAAAAGATAAATAGTCTCACCAATCACAACACAACAGAGTGGGAGAGAATAAAAAGTAAAGCTTGCGTATACCATTCTTTAGGTCCTGGCCAGTACTGACCCAGGCCCCCCTTCTGGACCCTAAGGCTACTGTTTCAAAATCAAAGAATACATCTATTAATCATAGCACTCACATAAGAACGTAGCACTGGCAGAGCGCTAAAAATGTTTTTGAATTATTAACGATTCTCATGTAGAAATTTGCATATGTGTGTGGAAACAGCTTGTGCCTCTGTTTCTGTTTGCGAAGCAACAGTGGCACTAATTGTCCTCTGATAGAACACATCGGAATTCACTAATATGACTTAATTCCAAAGAAATTAAATAATAATTAATAAATTTGTACAAATATTGGTATGGGCAATTCTGTCCCTTCAAAATATAGGCACATGTACCTCTTAAACCCTCTACGTAGCCACACTAGCAGCGTGACTCCAAGGATGGCAGTGCTGTCGGTTGTTCAGTCCACTGCTTTCGTCCAGTCTGAAATATCCCAATTATTGAATGCATTGCCATTAAATTTTGCATAGACACTTATGAACCCCAGAGGATTCAGCCTAATAACTGTGGCGATCCCCTGACTTTTTCTCCAGTGCCTCTATGAGGTTCACATTTGTGGTTTTCAAGTGATTTGTATTTGTAACTATTGAATGGATTACCATGAGGGTTGGCGCAGCCATTCATGCTCCCCTCGAGATGAATTGTAATAACATTCCTGACTTTTCATTTAGTGCCATCAGGAGCAGGGCAGGATACTCCGAAAGACCACAGAAAGTCAAAGACAAAGTTAAAACAAGGAGACTAACAGTACAAAATGTGAGACATATCAATACAAAGCAAAAAAAAGAAGAAAATGAAAGACTAAATGCAATAAAAAGACGACCGATAAAAAGAATAAGAGCAATAAAAGCAATAAGATTTAAAAGAGTTAAAGCAATAAAATAAATAGAATAAAAAGAATTAATGAAATGAAATGAAAAAATAAAAACATACAGTAAACATCACATAAAAGCAGCAAGTCTGTAAAAATGGGTTTTAAGAAGTGATTTAAAACACAATCAGTGTTATCTCCTCAGGCAGGTCGTTTCAAAGCCGACTATCCTACCATGAAATTTGCCATCAACATTCATGTTATTCTCAAGATGAATAATAACTTTCCAGACCAAATACCTGCAAACTGTACTTAATCAGTAAGTATAGGAAACATTATACCCTGTAAAAATCATCATGTTAGCATTGTCGCTGTAAGCGTTTTTACCTCAAAGCAACACTTTGCCCAAGTAGCTTCACAGAGCTACAAGCGGGGCGATAGATTCAAAGGGTCAACAGCTCTCTTACGGCGTCCTGTCAAACATGTTTACATAACAGAGTTAGAAGGGTCTCTAAACCCAGTGCTGGGAATTGGCTTCAGGAGAGAAGGGCATTCCCGCTCAGATTTCGAGATATTAATTTTACACCGTTTCTAAAGCGTGTTCGTTAAAGGAATATAATTTATGGTGCTTGAATGCACCACAAATCCAGCTACAGCCCATACACAGCCAATTAGAAGCATTTGGTGCTAGCCAGCCAGCTAACTATCAATCTTTTGTCGTAGCCAGATAATGACATTGCTCCTAAGTCCTTTACATATAAAGGCTTCCGTCTAACAGCAGTTACACCTTTGGTGTCACACAGAGGATGAATAACTTACAATTATTTTCACTATTACTTAATCTGATTATTATTTCATAAATTTTTTTTAAAACTACAAATTGTTGGAAAAAAGTCCATCATAAGTTTCCAGAGGTGACATCTTTGAATCGTTTGTCTGAACAACAGCCCAAAACTGAAGATGTTTAAGTTACAGTGATATGAAACAATTTAGAAGCTGGACACTATACATGCTTGAAAAATTATGTAAATGATTAATCGACTATCACAATACTTGTTACTTAATTTTCAATCGATTGTTTGCATAAGAAAAAAAATGTAAAAGCTGGGGGATTATTTATTAGCTGTTGTTGTGTTTTCAGTAATAGTTGTAGTTAGAAGTTTTGGCTCAATGACGATGATCACTATTTCCACTGCTGTATTAATATAACTACCACAGTTAGGAATATTACTGCTATCACCACTAATACCAATAATATATCAGGCTAGCAGCAACAGGAGCTTATCTCTGTTGGTAAATGTCTGTTATTTGTATGTTTGTGTTTGTGAATGAGTGTTTGTGTAGTCGGGCTGCTAACAGGGGCGACGGCAGGCAGCTCTCTGGTTTCAGATTGATTCAGCTGCATGTTTCTGAGGATTAGAGCCAGTAGCCAGCCAGTCTAGACTGGTCTCCAGTTACACTGGACACACACAATGACTGGGACACAGACAGAGGGGACACCGTGGACAATATGCTTAATGCGTGGAGGGGGTAGAGATGCGTATGTGTGTGTCTTTAATTGTGTTGTCGTGTACATTATTCTATTTCTGTGTGTGCACATGTGTGGAGGGAACACGTGTTATATATTGTCTGTGCATTACTGTCATTCAGCTATTAGTGAAATGGCTAATCAATTAGTTCATCATCAGTGAGTTCATTAGAAACAATAGAAACAATTTTGGTGATGGGTTAAGACATTTATCAAGCGAAATTACCCAATATTTACTGGTTCCAGCTAAAATGAGATGATTTTGGCATTTTTCTGTTTTATTTCAGAACATTTTGTGGTTTTAAACTGATGGTACAAAAAAAAACAATTTAGAAATGTCACATTTGGCTGTATAAATGACATTTTATGACATTTTATAGACTAAACAACTGACTGATTAATTTTTTTTTTTTAAAACAGTGGATTGCAGCCCTGGTGTCAGTGTTCACCACGGCATTAATGACATTGTAATACAAGTTGTCGTTTGTCAAGGCAGAATATAATTTATAACGTTTTTTAAGGTCAAAAGCTTTTCATTGCTTTTCTCCACACTAATATATCCGTCAACAAATCCACTTAATGTATTTTATACTTTATATTTACATTCTCATCATCAAATGAGCCCATTTCCTTCCAGACCACCAAGTTTCCCTAAAAGCAATCATCTTAATGGAAATCAGTGAGTGGGCCTCCTTATCTCTGCCACTCCACAGAATTACAACCCTCCCATTAACACTAATGAATTCCTCTGTAATTGTCATTATTTCCTTTTCAAAACACCTTTCTTTGTTAGAGAGTAGAAAGCAAGTGCAGAGACAAATACTGACAGACAGAGGACAACCAGACTCAAAGAAAAACAAGAAGAAGACATTGATAGAAAGACAGGAGTACACACACACACAGAGATTTTGCATGTGTGCACCTTCATCAGTATTAACCCGGCAGCGAAAGGCCTCGATCCTCTCTGTAAGCTCCTAATTGTGTCTCATTGTTCTGCTGGACTTTGAACTCAGAGGAGGAATAGATGACACCCAGACCTGCTGTCTGAGCTGTGTGTGTGTGTGTGTGTGTGTGTGCGTGCGTGCGTGCGTGCGTGCGTGCGTGTGTGTGTCGCAGGTCCTGTCTTCCTGAGGGTATAAAGGGAGCAGGCTTAAAGCGTCAAGACCCTGACACCCCAAACACGCAAACAAAGAAATACATGTGTGGCCTCAGCAAGCACAAAAAAAAGACAACGCAACAGAGACATACAGACTCAACTCTGTGTAAAAAATACACTCACACAAATACGCAGAGACACATGTTTACATATGAATCCATAAACAGAATTTCCAAATTCGAGACCAAAGTCTTTTTGTTGCAGCCTCCATCAGCCTCGGTCCCAGCTGAAGACCACCAAGTTGGCTCCACCTGTCCATCTTCCTGGGTAGATTTACTCAGACATAATCCATCTTCAGGGGTGTTTTCTTACCTCACGCTGGTGCACATCTGTCTGACCGACCTGAGATATCTGTGTGACACATGTATGCACCAAGATGCAGTTTTGATCTTTTTTCTCTTTTTTTTTTTAGGTGCTGATTTGATTGATCAAGCTTCTATGACATTATTGAGTTACATTGTGGGAATTGTTGATTTGTAGTTTTTGTGAATTGTGTTTTTGGAGCTTGAACCATACAAGGGACAAAATATCTCAGCCTCTGCTACTACATAGCTGAGGTATGCCTTCTACAGTGCATCTTATTTTTGAGCTTTTCATATGTAGGCCAGTGAAGTATAACTACAATATTTACCTCTATAGAAAATAAAGTGGCACAAAATCAAAACACTCTTGTGTTTTTGAGGTATTTGTACTTACGTATAGTACTTATAAGATATTATAATTAATATTGTTGAATCAAAAATCACATGATTATCTGTAATGTGAGAGTTGAACCTACTATTTTGATCAGACTTTGCAATTCCCCTCACTTCGACAAAGGTTTTTTTTTTAGTGTCTTTCAGCTTATTGTTTTGGTTTTACAGCCCACAACTTTGTTTTGTTTTGGTTCATTCTCACAAGCAGCTCTTTTCAGCAACTCTAAAAACACATTGTATGCTGCCTGGCACCAAATGGTAGATAGACAAAAAGGCATTTAGGTGCTATATAGCCAGATATGTTTTGAAGGTTTTAGTGGAGAGCAAAACAGAACTAAAAGGAGAGTAATTACTCTTCCATTCATGAGGAGGCCAGAAACACGACTACAAATCAATGAAATGTTGCTTTCTATGTTCTGCATGTGTAAATAAGCAATCCCAACTTTCCAAATCAGTCAATGCAGGTTTAAGTAAATGTACTTTGAAAAACACGTGTTGTTGCTACGAAACATAGGTGTACTGTAAAATAATGGCAGAAGAATTTTCTTTTGCAGCAGAACACAGACGTA
Source organism: Hollardia meadi (assembly GCA_037974645.1). Taxonomy (NCBI): domain Eukaryota; kingdom Metazoa; phylum Chordata; class Actinopteri; order Tetraodontiformes; family Triacanthodidae; genus Hollardia; species Hollardia meadi. The sequence continues at coordinate 6,088,655 of JBBPCS010000226.1, forward strand.
TTTATTAACATAAATACAACATTGGGTGATATTTCTTGAGGAGGGGTTATTCCTCCCCTGCTGGAGTGTGTCATCAGTTTTGTGTGAGGCATGACACGTCTCAAGATGTTTGAGAATCAATGAGCTGAAAGGGGCATGAGATGTTTTGCATTGTAAAGGTCTTCTTTACCCACACGGTTGAGTTTATTTTTACGCGCCGGAGTGGAAAAAGCAGTTTTGGCATCGATTAGGCTTTTTTTTTTCTTTGTGTGAACATCATATGTCCGTGTTATAGTCGATTGATCTGTGGAAAAAATCCTCACAGTTGTCTGGGTTACGGATTGTTGTTCTTGTGTCGCAATCAGCATCCAATCAGGTCACTGTACCTTTTTTTAAGCAATGTATGGATTTGTAAGAATACTGCATATAATGATGAACAATGAGGCATGTTCATGCTCCGGTCAATTAAATAACTCGTCTAGTCATTAAAGTGAAAAATAATTCAAATATCACTAAAAAATAATAGGCTATTAGTCAATACAGAGTTCCTACTGTACTTATGGCGAACTGTGGGATGAGCTTGTAAACTAAGATGTTTACACATAATAGCTTTTCACACCAGTACATGTGCTGGTGTCTGTTACTGCCAGTAGACATGCCAGATTTAACAGCTTTGGACCCAGATGAAGCCCATTATTGTTCTGGTTGACTCGCTCATTTGATCCAGGTGGAGTTAAATCCAACACTGCTTTCGTGCCAATAATATTTTTTCCCCCCGTGCTCACGCCGTTTAGCGGCTTTAATGATGGTAAACACTGAGCACAGGCTGAGATAATCACACATTGCCCGCTGTTCGATCACAAGCAGTTGTTTGCTTTTAAAACAGGTGTTGTTTACGCACAAAGATGGTTCATCGATTACCACATAATAATGACAACTCTATTATGTAATATCGGTGGAATAATTCGTACCCTTAAGTGCGCCCACCCTGATTGGATTTTAACCCTCGAGCATTATCCTCTCCGAAATATGCTGTTTTCAGTTCTGTGTGGACACCCAACCTCAATCTCATTACCATACCTGCCAAACAAACCACAAAATAACCGGTTACATGTTGAGGGAAGCAGTTGGATACATTAATATAAATGTAATCACGGTTGTTGTTTTCCCCCTGAGGAATAATAAATGTTTCATTTCTCAAAACCACAATATAATCTCAATAAGTACTACTCTTCCTGTTTTTAAAGCAAGAACGGATTAATATTTAGCTCCCATTCACCTTGCAAGAACAAGACTAAAACCTGTATGAGTCCTCCAGGCACCTCAACTATAGTAACTATGAAGTCATGAAGTCTACTATGAACTCGTGAGAGTTGTCACGCTCTCTTATCTCCTTAATACAAAACATAAAAGTGGAAAGATGTGATGAAATAAAATATTAAATCAGGTAAATAAAGAAGGTACAATTAAATATCCCATGAATGTGTTAGGCATCTTTTTTAGGCATTTTAGTTTAACCTACTACCATCAAATCAAAACTTATTTTTACATGGTGTTGTTCAAGTTTTATCAGATTTGAAATGCATGTGTGACTTTTTAAAATATTTTCTTCACTTCAGTTGCCCACCTGGCTACTGGCTTGTGTCCAGTGGTGGAAGGTAACAAGTACATTTACTGAAGTGAGTATTTCCATTTTAGGCTACTTTATACTTCTGCTTCACTACATTATGGAGACATATATTGCACTTCTAACTTCACTACATTTATTTGAGAGCTATAGTTACTTTGCAGATTTAGATTATTAATATAAAATAAAAATGATAATGTATTATTACAGATTACACAACCTCACAGGGTATTGAGTAGTTCAAATTAGCTCCACCTTTACCAGCTGTAACATTAAAGTAATGTACACATTAATGTGACAAAGATTATAATTCATCATAAATTATATCCTGAAATGGGTCATTCGGCATAAGGAGCACCTTTACTTTCAGTACTTTAAATCGACTTTAATTATATTTTGCTAACTCTTTTGTATTTTAACTTAAGTAAGATTTTGAATGCAGGACTTTTACTTGTTAGCAACAGAGTATTTCTTCCATCACTGCCACTGTTTTCAGCTGCCCACAAATCTGTTAATGCAGGTTTTAAGATTTCTTAGCTGCTAAATCCAGTAGGTGTGTGAAATTATATTATATATTTAATTTATACTGGACAGCCGACTCATACAATGTGACATACCAGCAGCTCTGGTGGCCATATTGGAGGTCCTGTTTTGGTAACAATGACTAAATGGCAAATGGCTGCATTTCTGCCTTCAAAACATTCATAACAAAGTTCTGACTAGTAGCTTTGTTTATTGTTTTTCTATTCTTAAAGTTTTGACAAATCACTATATTTCATAATTTCTGCACTGATTTGGGTAAATTATATGTTCATCACTGATCAATTTTATCAAATTTCTGTTATATTGAGAATCTCAGCATGTTATGTAGCTAATCGTATCCACAGCCATTTCACTAATGGATCTCTATGCTGATATGGTTGCCAGGGAAAGCGGTGATGCAACTGTAATCTGACTCCTGGCCTCCGATGTGTCAGGAAATCAGCTGGCTGAGGATGGTGGCGTCGGTGGGGCTGCGTGGCTCAGACCGGCCCGAGTGGATTTAGGGTCACACCCAGCGTTTGAAATGAACACCAGCCTAACGCCGACCAAATGCTGATAGATGTGATCTTCAAATGGTCTCCAGCTTTCTGATAATATTCTACTTGGAAGGGGTAAATCTGTTATATTGTCTCTCTTCTGACATAAAAATGATTTCAAGGAGGGTAACAAGACTGAATAAATAATAATAAATCCCTGTCTTATGAGAATGAGATTTAATATGAAAATAAACACTGTTTATGTAATATATTTTATTCATTGTGTCAATCACACATTCAGATCAAGAAATAATTTAGGCACACACTGAAGAGTTAATATAAAATTAATATATTCTGGGCAAGTAACCCCATTCTGGAAAATGTTCCATGGTGCACTCTTTTTGTATTTTTGACTTTTATTCAGTTTCATTTTAATGTATACGGTGAACATAGACATTAATGAAATTAAATACCAAATGAAAAGGCCCATTAAAAAATAGAAAACAGTATTTTGACAACTATTTTTTGCCAGATAAAATGTTATAGTTGGTAGTATTTGTGTTTAAGGCTAATTACTCTGTTTGGTGTACCTGATACAGTTGGTAATAATTAAAAATAAAAAAAAAGAGCTAGGCATACGACTGTTGAGTTGATCATTACTTGGGTGAGTGGACTAAGTTGGACTGGGTCTGATTCTAATCTTAAGTCTTCAGATCCAGTTGCTGCCAGTTGTTCTCATGAAGAGTCGTCCAGACAATATTTGATTTGATATTTGTGACTGCCATCTGAGGGAGACATGCCGGGTAAAAAAAAACAAAAGAAGAAGAAGTACAACAAGTGCGCTGGACAACTGAAATGGAGAAAGAGCTGAATGAAGACTTCCCACAGCCAGACGAAAAACAAAAAGGGCTACACCAAAGAACCAAGCAGCTGGATTAATGCTAGCTAGTTACCAGCTAATTCATGCTACTGATACATATTTACTTCATTTTGAGTTGTATGAGTGGTGCTTTTTGTGCTGTATCAAATGTTTTACTACCTATTTAGATATAATGTAGGTACTTGTTGTTGTTGTCGTCATTAGCAGTTTTATTGGTTTGGCTGGTTGGTTTTGATTTTTGTAAGTTTTTTTGTTTTGTTTTTATGTAATTCTTGTGTGGACCCCAGGGAGAGCTTCTACCTCGGTAGTGGCTAATGAGGATCCAAATACATAAATAAACAAACATTTGCTGACATTAGCTTGTTGGGATACATCTGATTGTTTTCACGTGTACTATATGTGCATGCATACGTCTGTTTGTAGCAAAATGAGATGTATTAGGCCCATCTGGTCTATGCAGGCCTGTATTGTTTTGCTTTCCTAATTCCTCTGCAATCATATGCCATTCACCATGTGTGTGTATTCTATAAAGGCAGGAAGTTGTCTCCCGGTTTCCCCAACTTCCACTATTGTCGCAGGTATGGAACCAGTTTCTGTATTGTTTGTGCCCCAGTTTATTCTACTCTGCTGTTGCTTATATTCGTCACTTACGACTTTGTAGATCTCCTTATTGTGGCTTTCATGATTAAGAAGTGACCCCGCCCCCCTTTGCAGATCACTGTCGGTAGGTCCAATCATTCCTTGTGCTGTCATCATGCCTACTGTGCCAGTTTCCTTTCCCTTAGTCATTATCTTGTTTTTAACTTAGAATATTATTATGTGTGACAGGGACTGTGGACCTGGGCTGAAGTTCAGCAGCTGCACTGGGGAGCTGCAATGTCTACATGGGCTTGCGTTACAAGAACACTGTTGCTTTGCCTACAGTTGGCTTGAGTTGGATTGTATACTCTTTAATAATTTTGTGTGATGGCATAACTGTTGTTAGCGTGAATGCGTGTTGACAGTGGGGTTTATTTCACCATGTGATTCCTGATTTGCGCCTGGTCATCCCACGTGGGTGGATTGATGCTTAGTTTACTTTATTTGTTTTGTTTATTTTGCTTAAGTTGCAGCACGCGGCTGCCTTTCATTCAATTAATATTGCTTTGTGTAGTTTATACTGTTTATTTTGCTTAAGTTATAGTATGTGACAACCTATTTCAGTCAATTAATATTGTTTGTGTACATTACTTTGTTTATTATGTTTATCTGCCAATATGCGGCTGCCACTACTGCACCATTATTAAATTGCATAGTTGATTGTTTGAATCCTAACTTAAATTAAGTTTTGATTCGTTTGTTTGATTCGTTTGTTTGCATGAATGCAACCCCACTAATTTTAGATATTCCCCCCTTGCCTTTGTCAGAAGCTGAGGGCCTTAAGTGATGGGACTGCTGTCTTCCAGTGGTCATATCTCCTCCCTGTGTGCTGTGCTCTACTCCCCTGGTTTTGACCCTTTACTATAGTGTGTGTGTCTGGATGTGTGTGAACGTGTGATTCGGGGTGTCTTTTCTCTGGGATCTCATTCTTCATTGGCCCACCTCTCTTGACCCTTCCCTTACCCCTACCAAATAGGACTGAATGGTGTGTTCCAGCCCGTTCTCATGCCCATCTCATCAGATATCAATGTTTTGTCACGGCCCTTTGCGTCAGGCAAAGATGCACAAGGGTTTAATTTACCAGCAATGTAAAGCCATCTGCCTCAGTATCAGACGACTTGAACACTTTCCAAAGCGAGAAAGTGCCAAGATCGGGCTTGAGTGGAGGGCCACACACACGACTTTGACCCAGGAGACCGGAGTTCGCGTCTCATTCGAAACCATGCATCACCAGTCATTTCCTAAACCTAACCATGTGGTTTTTGTGCCTAAAGTTTTTTTGTTTTTTTTTAAGTGTGAGTGCCAGAACGCACAGGTTTCCACACATGCTTACATAATGTTACTAGCAGTCTTACAATATTTGTGATTTTATAGTTTGTGCCTAAACTTAACCTAAGTAACGTAGACCTTCTGTGTCAGGATAAGCTGCACGGCCAGAGACGCTAAAGGGAAGGCCTAGTGCGTCTGCCGGTAATGCCAAAGGGTACCTTACGCGTTATGATGCGCATGACAGAAAGTCGGTATGTGACAAGCTGGGATGACAACACATTTGTGTTTGATGGCTCTTTTAATTAATTGATTCAAATTCCACTAAATATCAACAGAGCAAGCTCTGGCTGTCATCCATGTTTGTTGGCAAAAACTGGCCTTTTTGTGGAATTTTCAGGGTAAACTTCAGCCTGAGCTCCACCCATCACTGACAAGTCATTTAGTGTGTTATCTAATATGTGTAAGTTATGATGTTTATGCGCCTTCCTGACTGTCAAAGACTAAAAGATCACTGCAAGTTAGTGGAAAAAAATATTTGTGTTTCCTCTAGTCTTCAGGTGTGTCCTTAAGCTTAATTATTCATAGATGGTCATCAGAACAGGTCAAGGGCATTTTGTATGTCGCCAAACCATTTTGAAAAACAGTTTGTCATTGTTGTCAGTGTTTCCTGCAGTGGTCACACCCTGTTACACACCCTGCTGAATACCTGGAATGAGCAACACATGGTCGAACACAGAAAACACACACTCACCTCCCTGTGTTCGAAGTGTGCAGGCTTCCACATGTATACACATGAATACAGACCGACAGACACACACACACATTGAAAACACGCAAACACAGAGGCAAACCTGAGTCACAGCGCCAAAGCTCGCCCTGAGGGGCACCCTCACTAATTCCCACCTCCAACCCCCCCCCCCCTCCTCTCTTCTTGGGTGGGGGGCACCTTGGTGTCACCTGTCTCCTTCTAACGGTGTCACAGCTTGAGGTGAGAGCCCTCTCACTCCTCTGAAAAAGGTTGGGATCCCAATTAGCTGGAGGCCGACCCCCCTCCTCCACCACTACCACACAAGGGTGTCATAGTGATGAAGAAACATACCGACAAGGATCCAAGAGGCTGCGGCAGCAGGCGCTCTTTGAAAAAACGATAATGGAAACTTTACATTTTTTTGGCCTGTTTGTTGAAAGGCTGCCCAGCTGCTGGAGCCTCTCAGATGAGCCTTTTTCTTGTGGCTCATTCTCTTTTCTTCAATCTGTACTTGTTCTGTTTTATGCCCTTATCTCTCCTACGTTTCTCCTTCTGCTTCTTTCTTCTCGTCTCTCGCTCAGTCTGTCCCTACCTCCATGCCAAACCTCCATGCTTTGATACCCTTCATTTAGCATGTCAGCAGCGATGACATATGTACCCATTCATCCGCCCTTGACTACATTGTTGGATGTGTATTCCAAATCAAGCAGGAACAAGCACGGCCTTTTGCTTCCCATTGAAAATTTTCTGCTTAATAAACCCTCCAGACATTCAACCGGCTGAATATTTGGCTTTTAAAAAGGATTCCTTCGTGGAGATCTCTCGTACAAAGCAGGCAGAGAGTATAATTTGCATGGTGTGTTTTCAGCAAGATCCCATCCTGTCAGGGGTGAAGGGTCTTTCATCTCTAGGGGTGTCTTGAGTGGCTCTCATGTCTAGTTCAGAGCATGCAGAAGCTCAAAGCCGAGCGACAGAGTAACATCAGCATGAGTGGCAGCGGGTCGACAGCAACGGCTAGGACAAATCCTCCTCTATCTGGCCCAGAATCCTCTGGGGCTACCCAGTGAGCTGCCATGAATCACCTTGAGCTTAATGATTTGCAGATATACAGAGAGAAAGCGGCTGGAACCTCCAGAGCCGGGGTTTATCTCCTGGACCTGACCCTTTGATCTGGCCCTCAGATTAACCCGGCAGACAAAGAGACGTGTGTGTGTGTGTGTGTGTGTGTGTGTGTGTGTGTGTGTGTGTGTGTGTGTGTGTGTGTGTGTGTGTGTGTG
>JBBPCS010000226.1:6096192-6107017 GCA_037974645.1 Hollardia meadi
AAAGAAAGAAAGAAAGAAAGAAAGAAAGAAAGAAAGAAAGAAAGAAAGAAAGAAAGAAAGAAAGAAAGAAGAAGAGAAAGAAAAAAGAGCTATTCGTTTTCATCCACATTTTCATCCACACACAGCTATTAGATTGATGTTCGATGACTCATTTAATATCATAATGGAACGTGTCTCCGCCTTGGACTATATAGTAAATTCCCCTCCTGAACGCCACATTATGCAACAGTTTTTGATACACCATCCCACAAAGACGAGCCCATTCCTGCCAAAGATTCACAGCCAATAATAAGTAACTATCTTAGTTTTGCCAGTGGGAAGTCATTTCAATTCTAATCAAAGATCATCCAGATGTTGGAGAATAGTGCTGTTTTTGTCAATAAGTACAAAACTTTTAATAATGTTGAGCTTGTGCATTTAATTTATGTTTTTGGCATTTTCATCAACCGAGGTGTGATCTGACAAGGGGGTCAACATTTGTAAGAAGTCTGTAGCGCGTCTCGAACATTTACAATAACACTTTTAACCAAACTCGGGCAACCACAGGGATATTTCAGTGCTATATTAACTTAAACTTAATGTATAATACTATCATATTATAGAATATTAAAGGGGTACTCCAGTAACTTGGTATTGCACTTTAACAAAATTGGGATGCTTATAACAGAAGAATTTAACAAAGAATGGTAAAAATCTGGTATGGTAAAATGGTAAAAAAAAAAAAAAAAGGAAGGAATCCTTGGAAGTATCCTTGACTTTGAGAAGCACTACTTATCTGTGTTGGCAGAATGCAAATTTGAAGGTGCATTCCGCCACCTACTGTATCGTAGTGTGTAGATTCTGTGCTTGTGAAGTCAATGAAAGCAATTTGGCTATGTATGCAGCTCAATTTATCGGCTATAATGTCAGTATTGGCCAATAATATAAATTTTCCATAATCGGGATGATAATTTATCGGTACGATAAATACCATGCATCACTAGCATGCACTGTATACTGTTTTATGTCTATTAACTAAACCCATTACTGAATCTTAAGTCGTCAGTCCTCTTATTCTTTCTCAGCCTGTTTCATTCTTAGTTGCGGGGCTAACACAGTGGCATTATGTGGCTTTACCCAACCATTCTTGATGGTTGGTTTGGTTTGATCATCCATCAAAACCATGACACAGTTCCGCCTCTCAGAGACACAGGCGACACTGGCCCTCAGATCAATAGCGTAAACACATATGACAGGCTTGTCATCTCCCTCGGCCATAAGACTGGTGGCTCTACTAAAGCCCCTCACACTGCAGCAGGGCATTGAGGATCAGAACTAAATATTCTTAATCTCAGACTCTTGAGCCACTTGGTGATATTTCTCCATCCCTATCCTCTCTTTTCCCTTTCCACAGCAGGAGCAGTTATACCTGTCTTCTTCTTCTGGCTCCTCGCAGTGACTGACAGCTGTACAGCTTCATTATGGCCAAACAAAAGCCATATTTTAAACCATATTCACCATTTTCCTCTGTGGGGCAGGGGTGGTAGCGGGTGGATAGAGGGGGTTATGGAAGAAGAGAGCAGGAAGGGAGGGAAAAGCTCCCCAGATGAAAATCCTAAATCAGCATGCCTTGCCGCTGCAGCTGAGGCCTAGGCAGGGATTGCATTTAATTTATTCTCCTAAGCCTGGGAATCAGGCCATCAAAAGGAACCAAACTATCAGGTTTCCTGCACTAAATGGCCCAACAGTGTGATGTGGCCAGCTTGGGATCCGATTTAACCCTTTGAGGTGGCAGGCGAGCCTCAGAGGCAGCAGCGTTCCTTGTCCAGACCAATTTATCTGCTGACACTCTGAGGCTGCAGCCACACAGACACTAAGGCTCAGTACTTGTTGACTGTAGTTGACACATTTGGGACTAGTGGCACTCCCTCCCAGTGCTTGGTAGATGTTGGATATCCCTCCTTTAGCCTTGTTTAATGGTTGTGGATCATAGGATTAAGGGACACAGGCTCATGGTAGGCCATGAGCCTACAGCCTAGCTTCCTTTTTAGTAACCTGTTGAAATGCCAGCCCAATCGCTCAAGGAAATACATTCACATTGGATCATTCCGCAGCACATTCACTGCATCCAGCACCATCATTCAGTACCAGTGCAGGAAGTTGTGCACTCTCTGAGTAGTGAGGCAAAAATGTATGGACATTCAGGTCAGGAGGCTGGTGGATGGGCATGAAAAGCATCCCTTGAAAAATTACGTCCATATTTGACAATTGCGTAAATCATGATACACGTTCAGTCAGTGCAGGAAATAGTGTGTCCTTTATAGCGAGGTGGAAAGTAACAGCGTGGAGGTCCAGCAATTATTTTTTTTAAACCTTTTTCTATTAACCATATACATGCAAACCTTCCCCTAACCTTAGCCAAATATTACCACTAACCCTATCTTAACCATTTGTTTGCTATAAACGCAATGTTCCCCGAACAATACCAAACCCAGGATGCCATGTGCATATAGTGTAGATGAGAAATTCAAAAATGTCATGTTGAACGTGAGTCCTCCAATATGGTTGTTCTTGATATAATGCGTTTGTCTTCTCATAGATCAACAATTTATGTTGGCTTTTTCTTTTTCTTTTTTTAAAAACATGACCACAATTCTTTGATCTCCATATGTTTTAAATGACATAAACATAACCTTCCCTCGACCTTAACAATACTGTAGTTGCCTAGTGGAGATATTGTGGGAATGAATAATGTAAGGAACCGGAAAGCTTGGTGTAAAATTCAAAGTATTTCTCCATGACAGTAAATATTCATAACTAAGTAAATCTAAGTTAAAATTCTAATAATGAATATATTATTAATATATTCATTTTCACCATTACACTAAAATAACTTATATAAATACCTAGGTATGGAAAAACACAAAAAAAACAACAATGAGTTTACAGAGACCTTCTACATGTTGAGAGATTTAAGAAGGTAACTTATAAAGAAGTTTATAAAGAAGGTAGTATTTGTTTAGAGTTTAACAGAAGAGTTTAATGAGGACTGCTTGGTTAATCAGGTTTGATCGACAGTAGCATCTTAAGCAAACTTAAGTAAATCAGACATCAGACATCAGACTGTGATTCATGTATTACTAACATCTGACGTTTTCAGAGCTCCACCCACCTTAAACCAGCGAGAAGAGCAAATTCAAAAAACATACAGAGATCTCTCATGTGAACTCCTCCAACTTTGGCATCAAAGGGTGTGCTCATGTGGAACTCTATCACTAGTTGTCAAGATCTGACTGAGAAAATAGGTTTTAAAAGCCTTTTTTTTTAAAAGAAAAAAAAAGTTGGCATTGAAAGTTTAAAAAAAAACCTCAAATGTGATTGTGGTTTTGCAAAATCAGCCAACATCAATGTTCGGTATCACGTTCAGTGATATTAAAAGCAGAAGAAAAAGCGGCCAAGACCACAACTGCTTTTACTTTTTAAAAATTCAGCTGACACTCTCGTAACCTGAGACTCACAGATACATTTACATGTACTGTTGTAGTACGTATTCATCCCTTTAGGATGCAGAACCTTTATGTTATGCTCCAAGTCAGGTCGTGAGGAGAAGGGGGTCAACTTCTTTTTTTTTTTTACAATTACTCCTGCTTCCTTGGGAAACCCAAGGTAAAGAGCTGTAGTTTTGATTGATTAGATTCACCCTTGATTTCACGCTGGTAGGCAGCTGTTGACAAGAGACAAGTGAAACGGTGTATGTGAGAGAGAGGAGGTGAAAAGAAAAGCCAGTAGGGTTTACAGTTTTTCTCAGATTTGAACATTTGACACATGAACTGTCCTTGTTTGGTTAAACTGGGCTCATTTGGTAAAGAAATCTGTTTCTTGAAATACCCAATTTGGGTCAAGTGATGTCAAATCCAATATTTTTCTGCTTATGTGTAAATCCATCTCTTAAGTTCTTGGAAATTATCGAGTTTCCCCTCCCGTCTTTGTTCTTCACCATGAAACCCGGCTTTGACCAAAAACAACCAAATGCTTGTGTTTAACCCTCGCTGACAAGCCCAAAACACCAACCACGCTCACAAATATACTTCGCAGGGGCTTTATTTCCTGATCGCCTTGAAAACCAGTTTCACCACAGAGGGGTTTAAGAGGTTTGCAATAACTTATTCCAACATAAGGAGTAGTTGGTGCGCCGGTTTCCCAAAATGAGGTCCAGAGACCCTCAGGGGTCACTGCAGAGGTGAGAGTAGTCATAGAAGGAAAATGTGTCCCAATTCCACACAACAAACTGGTTCTAAGCATGTTAAAAAAAACATTCGGCTTGAGCACAAAAAGAAGCCTTTTTACTTTGAGTTGATTTACACTATCGTCCCACGCACAATGCAATGCACAAAGTAAAATAAAAAGCCACTTACATGGTAGTGAGACAGCACCAGGAAGATCTAAAGCTGAAAAATAAATATTAATATCGTTGAGAAAACAATTTACTTTCTCTTTGTGAAATTGAATTGCCAATGGCATTTAACGTCTAAAATATGTTTATTGATACACCAAAAAAATAGTGTACTGTGAAAATCATTATGTATGTTAGGTTATTTCTCCTGTCAGTGCCTTTGACCAAAGTACTAGATTAGAACTGGAATTGTTAACTGCACAATTTCTGCCCCCTGCTATAATACTTAGCATGGGTTAAATGCAGAGATCAAATGTTACTATAGACGTTGTATATGATTGTTTGTGACAATAAACTTGATTTGATTTGACACTATAAGGAATTCGGTTTCACTTTAACTGTCAAAACAGATTGGTGAGGTCATTTTTACAAAATGAGCATTCTGGATTGTCTTGTTTTTATGTATTTGGATGGTTAATTGAGAATGGAGTCTCTGTTGTGTAGTGACTGAGTTACAGTTTTCTTGTCCTGTTTTCCTGTCACTGTATTACTTTTTCATGCCAGTTTTCTGAAATACTGAAACTAATAACAAGAGGCTTGTTGGCCTTTTTCTTCAAACCACATAATCTACTACAACTGACGGTCTCTCGTGATCATCACCAAGTTACTGTAAATGCCAACACTCACGTTGGAAGAGTAAATGTCTGAAAGCAGTAGCAGTTGCAAACAGACTGTTGTCTGTTGTTGTTTGTCAGCTCCAGTCAGGACTCTCAGCAATAAAGAACATAATATTACTCTCTTCTTATGAACACACTGGAAAGCAGAGCAGATCTCTGATGACCAGCTCCTTACCCCTCATCTCCTCTCCTCCTTGATCTCCCCCCACTGTTTGCTTTACTTTATTTTCTGTTTTTTCTCCCCCCACCCCCTGTAATTTTTTCGTGCAAAGAATAAAATTTCATCTGCGCGGGCTCTGGGAAAGGCGGCCCTCGGATTGGCCCTTGCCCGTACAGATGCTTTGAATTTACGGGGCTTTTCTGCCTCCGAGGAGAAGAAGGCAGGGATGGAGGGATGGATGGTGTGGTGGAGGAAAAGAGATTGGAGGGGTTGAAGGGGTTGAAGGGGGGTGAAACCTGCCTGTATTTCCTGGGGATTAGGCGTCAGATGGGCGCCCTCAGAGGAGGTCTCAGGTCCCGGCCTCCCTGGATGGCTGGGAAACTGACCCCCATCTGACTCTCTGGTCTTTTTTGTGCCCTGCCAGCATGTAGCCCTGGGACAGGACAGAGGCCTGGACTGTGCACTGCTGTCTGCATAGGCCACTGAACCTGGTACATTTGTACCTTATGAAGTATACACATTAAATCTTACATTTGTTCTTCTCTCCTTTATAATACAAATTTGGTCTATTTTTGGTGCTTTGGTCATCATTTCTATTGATGTGAATTGACAATAATGACGTTGTAATCACGTTAATTACAGAGATCTGGGAACCTGCTAGTATCATTAAAAGAAGTCCAAAAGGGCAAGAAACATGAGCAGTCAGATACCAAACTAAATTGGAAGAGAAAACTAACCTACTGGATTTAGTTCTGGGATTGTTATGACCATTTCAGGTGCATGCACTGTTGGTTCAAATAAACAGGTTTAGATAATTTGGATTGAATGCTGGTTTGTCCATTGATCTTCTGACTTCGTTGCCACGATGTCACCATGTTCCCTGAACACCAACTTTGAGTTAATCAAAATAAAACAAGAGGTGATAATAACCCAACTTTAAAGCACCAATCCGTTATATATTTGGAAACTGCTCAATTCAATAACAGCTTTAATGCAGCAACTTAAATAAGAAAAAAATTCAGATGCCCAGGTTTGTATACCACAAACTCTGAGGCTGATATTTCCATTTAGGATTAGGAGATGACTCAAAAGTACATGTTCAAAAAATTGGGGAGAAAATTCCAAAAAACAAATAATAATACCTGTCATCTGCCTGTCAGGAGTTGGTGGGAACTAAAAACTGAGCTAAAAGGAGTGAGAATATGCCAGTTTTGTGTCTATATCTGTTAATAACAGGAGTGTGAGCCACCTGTCAAGCACTGTCTGACACGTATGTCAATCAAAATTGGAATGTTGTTTGGGTTGGTTCATGTTTGGAGACAACTAGTTGAAAGTTGTGGACGACAGTAAAAACTTCTTGAAAAAGCTGCACCTCCAGATTTTTGTTCCAAAACCAATGAATTTTTTAATTTCCATCCTTGCTGTTTTATTGTTGTCTGACATCTCATAAGACCTGTTGCGATACCAGAGTTAGCATGTTTGCTTACTTGTGTTCCATGTTTTTACCGTTGAAAATGGGATCAAGTGTTGTATGCAAAACTGTTTTAAAGTCGAGCAACACCAGCACACTCAGCCCAAACAACAGTGTAAAACATACATCAAGCTCCTCTAACCCTCTCTGCTCTGTACTTATCTTGAGCTAACCCTAAAGTTGTGACCCTAAAGCCTATCACAAAGCACAGCTTGCAGAGCTGGAAATTGAGCTGGGGATCGTGAGGCTTTAAATGCGGCTTCAAGTCAAATCAAATAAATGTAGCATGTCACCCTTCTGCCATTTGTCCTGCCACATTTCAAATTATGTGGAGATGGATTTATTATTACATTCAGACTCACACACACAAACATACATTAGTTTCCATAAGGGACAATGAAATTCTCTTACAATTAAACTTCAGTCACACACACTCTTTTCGTCTTTTATAAGGCTCACAGTTCCTAGCAGCATCCTCAAGGTCGGCACTAAAAACAAAATAGACAAAAGAGGAACAAAATTATGGGGTTTTTTTTAAAGGTATTTTATTACTGGAGTGTGTACAGGCTTTTGTAGATTCATCAATTGTAGCAATTCTTTAGAAAGCATTTTACATTTTTTATAAGAAAGTTAGGCTTTTGAAAAGTCCAAATGCAGCAGAGCAGTCGGTTCCTCATTTAGGTCCGTCAATCCCAATTCAAATCCAACTCAAATCGACCAGTGTCAGCATGAAGAGGCCTGCAGCTGCACAGAAAATGGCTGGCTGAAAAATCTAATTCTTGATTACAGGGCGCCATCTAGTGGCGGCTGAATGAAAGAAAACCAAAAGTAACAGCAGAGTCTCCATTTCCACCAAAAATGACATTTCTTTTATGGCTTCACAAAGACAAAACACACAAAACTCTAACTGTTTTTTTTTTCTCTTCCAAATCACCAGCGCCTTTTAGAATCAGGATAAAAATTTAAATGGAAAATAAAAGTTATGTTAAAGTCCAATATTTTAAATTATAACATTTCACAAATACTCCATCTATATAAACACTCATATGGACAGACAATATAAACCCTTTGTGCCCTGCAAAAACCTCCAATCTCCACTTCTATCATTTTATGCCATATACAGATTCTTTTTTACTGTAAATGACAACCAACAGGTGTTCAGTTTACTGTATCAACTCATAGTATCAGGATGAGTGTATAATAAACAAACATTTATACATGACAATTAACTGTTTTCTTCCCCAACTTATTAGATTTTGGGGGGGAAATTTGAGGTCTCTGCAGCACACAAGAAAACAATTATGTTGCCTATGTGAACAAAGGCAAACACAGGAATTTGCAATGCACAACACAAAAACAAAAGCTCAATTCCATAGTTCTGTTATATTAGTCTCCTGAAGGTCAAAGTAGAACAAACTGAACTTTTCTTTCAAACAACTCTCTTTACCTTTTTATTTACTTTTAACAACAGAGATGTTCCAAAACACACAACTGATAACAAAAAACAAATATACTGAAATAAGTGTATTGTTTTTGAGATCAAAAGAAAGAGAATAGCTTCTTTTTTTTAACGATCTTTACTGCCATTACATGCATTAACCCGTATTCATTGGACTTCTCTGGAAGCCTGGTAATTGAGGTGTAGCTATCTCTCATAATATCTTTTACCATATATACCATTAAAATTAAATCTTAAAGTGAGTCTTTTCACTTGTTGAATCTGTTTTGTGCAGCACTGTTTGTGTTAAAAGACCGCAGAATAAACAGTGCACTCTTACATTTTAACGCCGAAGGTGAACAAGTAAATAAGAAATTAAAAACAATATAGGAAAAATACAAACATAATGCAAAAACAAGTTCCCGGCCTATAGAAAGATTCTTCTTTTCTTCTTCTCTTCAGATTGAACAAATCACTAATAAACACCCTCCTATTTCCTTGCAGAAAAAAACAGAGTGGGGAGACAAGGAGGCGAATACTTCGAACTCTTAGCTCGTCTCCAGCTTGGCCATTTCCTGCACGTAGATCCCGATGCTCTCGCTGTCAAACAGCACAAAGTAGACGGTTTTGATGGTGGATGACATGGTGGCCACAAAGTAGGTGGAGATGGCCTTAAGGATCAGCTGGGCTGCCGTTTGCTTTGGGAAACCATTCCTGACAGAAAAAAAAATACACACACTTAGTGACATGTGGTCAAACGCTGGAGAATTAAAAAAAAAAAAAAAATTTATTTAATTACTTGACCACGACTATGGCATTCATTATGTAAGAGGTCAGCATTCTTACAGAGTTATTAGACTGGACAGTATTATTCAAAGTTTGAATTTGGAGGACAGCTAATAATAATAATAAAATGTATTTATATAGAACTTTTCTTAATGTTACAAACAGCAAGGTTTTGAGAAGAGATTTAAAAGAAGCTAGTCGGACTTTGAGGTCACAAAGTGCGACCGAACCAGCTGGGCTGCATTTGCAGATCTCAGTTTAACAGCTAGGTCAACTTGGATAATTCAAAATGACATTTTTAGTTTATTGAGACATCATGAAAACATAAGAATTCACTCTAATGGTAAAAATTAAAGAACCCCTCCACTCAAAAATTTGTTTTTCTTATGTTTACATCCCCTATAATGTCTGACCTGGACTATACTGACTTGTATCTGTCCAAGGTTTGTCACAGGGAGATGTCTGCGCACTTCCTCAAAATACGAGATTCAAACGTGCACCGGGCGAGTTAGATTTGGTACGTCACAAATACAAAAGTCAATCGCTGTCTAATTTGCAAATACTACTACTGCCAATGAGCCAGTTCCCAGGCTAACTTGGCTAACACTGTAACATCATAGCAGATATTATTGTACGTTCAAAACCACTCACACTGTGTCAACAACTGCCAGTTACAAGCTAATAAGCTAACAAACAACAAACAAAACATGCTAACTACACTTAGCATTCTGATACATCTGCTAGTCGGTGATTTTGGTGCACAACTCCTCATCTGAGTCCAGGTCTGACTGAGGCCTAAACATGTAACGTTATGGCTGAATCTCTCCCATGTTTCCTCTAACAGCAGCCATCTTGATGCTCGCTGATCTTTCACCGGTCAACCTAACGCAAACTGTGGTGGTGGGCGGGGCCAGAGGCCTGTGATACATAGATCTAGAATTTCTCAATGGGGGAGAAAGAGTAGATGTGCTTTCAGCTCCTCTTCAGAGTTTTAAAAACTTTTTAATGTGGGAAAACCATGTTAAATAAAATATTAGTCATAGCAGAGTATTTTTATGTGCTTTAGAACGTGTCTGGAGGGGAACTTTAAAATACTCAAAGAACCTATAACTGACTTCTTCTTTACCCCTTTTAGCCTAAACTGAAATTTTAAGTAATATAAAATTTTTGGAAACCACATTTTTCATAACTTCTCAAAACTACGACCATGAAATTTCCAATTCCTCCTCCTCCTCCAGTGGTTCCCAACCAGTGGGTCTAGACCCAACAATGGTCTGCAAGTTCAATCTGAGTGGTCGCGATATGATTAGCAAGATGGGAAATAAGAAAATAAGACAGTCATGCAAGCAGGTACTTTGAGTGAATTCCTCACTTGCTTTACTTGCAGCAACAGTTTTGCTTTTTGCTGTGATATTATTTTTATGGGAATGCACAGAGAACCTGAAGCAGAAAGCCTGAGGTAACAAAGAAAGTTGTTAACCATGTTCATGATACTCATAATATCTAACTGGGCCTTTAGGGTTTGTTGAGCCAGCTCAACTTGAACTTGCTTCGTAGTACACCCTTCAGGTGTAATGTTTAGCAAATTCAAATCTCAGTTTAGTATGTTAGCATGCTAAGATTATCTGACAGCTAAGGCTGATGGGATTGTCGTTAGTTTTGCAGTTATTTGGTCATAAACCAAAATTTTAGACAAATAGAAATTCTGACCTGATGGACTGTCAGCATCACCAAAGTTATTACAATTAATCGTTAGGGATGCACGATATTGGATTTTTGCCGATATCCGATATGCCGATATTTTCAAACTCATTTAGGCCGATTGCAGATGCCGATATATACTCAAGAGAACCCCAAATCTCTACTGTACTAGAATTAACCTATTACTCTTATTGTGATGGCCTAGCCTACTTGTTGTAGA
>JBBPCS010000226.1:6124673-6165070 GCA_037974645.1 Hollardia meadi
GTGTGTGTGTGTGTGTGTGTGTGTGTGTGTGTGTGTGTGTGTGTGTGTGTGTGTGTGTGTGCGCGTGTGTGTGTGTGGGGGGGGTGTGTGTGTGTGTGATCTCATTGTGTACAGCTGCAGTGGTTGTACAGTATATCAGTATATTGTAAATGTTACTAAACAGCACATTGGAGTTATGTTTAAACACGGGGGAAGAGCTGCTCTCATTGGTTAAAGGTATGATTTCATTGGTTGAGTAAACTCAGTGGGCCAAATAAACTAAACACAAAATACCTTTAGAAAGGGTTCATGGACGCTAAAGAGATGAAACATTCATATACTGTAGGTGATGCTCTTTTGTTACCATGTATTTTTAGTGGTTTATTACCCCCTTAAGGCCCAGTTTGCGCCTTTTTTATTGTCAACAAATCCTATAAAAAGACCAAAACCAAAGCTGCATAGATTCTACTAACAAGTTTTGCCTGTGTAGCCAAAGCCTGATATCTTATTCTGTGGCATGGAACTGGATTTTCTAAAACTGCTAAAAAAATAGGACCCCTACTATTGCACTGAGTGACATGTTTATTATTTTATTTTAAGTCAATCTCACATATACAACTTCCTGCTGCAGAAGGAAATTATTTGCCTGTTGGGCTTTTCTGAGGCTAACAAATTAAACAAAATCAATAAACCACAAGAGACAAATAAGTGATAGCAAAGACAAAAAAAATCAATGAAAACTTTCGCATTAGAAATAAAGTCTATAATAAATAATCTAATAAAGTCTCAGAGTTGTTTTTTTGTTTTTTGTTTTTATAAAGGTTATCCCATTTGCATGATGCAAAGAAACTAAAAGCTGATTTTCTTATAGGCTGGTTCTCTCAGAGCAGACTGCATGTGCGGGATAGAATCTCGATACTTCAGGAGGTTTGTGACATATGTTGGTAGCTTCTGAATCAATGCTTTACACATTTTAAAAAAAATCACATATGCATACACATGGCTTATATATGATTGCATCATTCTATCAAATGCATTCTATCAAATCAAATGATTCTGTCTTTTACGTTGTTTTAGACACATTTTCCCCAAATTCAGACTGACATTTTTTTCTTTGGGATCTCCACTACAATTTCAACTGCAGTGCAGCTAATTTGAATTATTTTATATGCTATACTGTAGTTTAATATATTTTATATAGGCTTACAAAACATAATAAACTTATAATACAAGAAGTATTGTTACCATGTTAGCCTATAATAGTAGCCTAATTACAGTTAGCCTATAACTATAGCTGTCTTAAATATAAAAAGGAAAATACTTAAGTGCAAGTAGGCTACCTCATGTTTGTACTTAATCACATCTATTCAAGTGGGCTACTGTAGTACAATCTTGAGGTACTACTCAATTTCTACTCCAATTCAGAAGCAAATATTGAAGGCCTACTTTTCACTCCACTTCATTTATTTGACAACTTAAACTACTACTTATTTATTATATAATATTATAGATTAAGAGTTTTTTTTAAAAACCCTGAGGGAAAAATTCACTGGATAAGACTGATAAGATAAACAATAAGTAGGCTAGTGCACCTTTACCAGCTTCAACATTAAAAGTTAAGAACATATTCATGGATCGGTAACTATAATACAATTATATAATATACATGATTCTGAAATATGCCATTCTGCATGATGAGTACTTTTACTTTTAATTCTTTAAGTGTATTTTGATGCAAATAATATACTTTTGTAGGCTGTTTTTACTTAAGTCAAAATGTAAATGCCTGGCTTTTACCTGTAACAGAGAAGGCTATTTTGTTATTTTGTGGTAAAAAAATTGTTACCTCTGAAGTACAGTAGTTGCACTTAGACCTACATTCCACAGTGTGTAGTAACAGTGACAATATGTTTTATTTGGGTTTCTTTTCTGAGAACAAACGGCCTACCAGATGTCATATTATTATTAATAAATAAAAAATCTCACGTATTAATCAAATCAAATACTTTCCCCCTCATCATGTTGTGTAACAGCGGCGCAGTGAACAGCCTCCATGCAGAGTTTCAACCTTCACCTGGATGCATGCTGGTGGTGGAGGAAAAAAAACAACACGTCGCCGCTACTTCCGGGTACGGCTTGAGTCAGCTGACCAAGAATCAGCCAATCAGAAGTCGTTCGCTTTTGTAAATACACGGCTGGTTTTAGGTCACGTTTAATGCCAACAGCAGCGACAAAGACGATCAAACCGTGGAGACATGACAGTGGAGACAAGAGTCAGCGGTAAGTCCGTGATTTATTTGACCGTCAACAGGTCCAGGGAGTCGGTTTGTGTTTCAAGCTGTAGGTTTAGAGATTATTATGAAGTGACACGCAGCACATGAACTATTTAGCGCTTTGTTTTCTTTCCGTAGCCTAAAATATATCAAGTCTCTATGATATTAATAATAGCCTTTTGTAAACCTATGTGTGGCAAAAAATGTGTCTGTTTAGAATTAGGGTACTGTTAAGAAAATACCATAAATAATATTGCCATAAAGTTATTAAAGCCCAAACTCTGATCTTAGTGGCAGTAGTCAATAATAGCCTTAATATATTAAAAAGTAGAGCGCTGGCATATGGGTGGGGGAAAAAATCACCATATTTGTTTTTCCCAAGCTGTAGTTTGGATTGTCTGAAATAATCAAACTCAGTATAATTTCTGTTAATCGGTTAACAAACTTCCCAATAATGTACTTAAATATCCTCTACAACCATGTTTAAGACATGCAAAAGTATTTTTCTGTGAATGATCATTTGTGTCTGTCAGGGTTTTTCAACAACAAAACAAAGAAAAGTGAAATTATTAGTTGTTTTTCACACAAGGAGTCCATTCTCAGTGTGCGAACTGGTTTCAAGTTCAGGCTACACATCACTCTCTCTTCTAAGTTGCATCCTGGACTCCAGTAGGTTTCAAAACTAGTTGAGATTCGCAAAAAAAATAAAAAATCATCTTGCATGTAGGCCTATTTGTCTTAAAAGATTTAGGGTGAGCACAGAGAAACTTTCACCCTTCAGCACATGAATGTGAAAACAGCCGTCTACAGTCAAACTCTGCAGATACACTGCAGCTCAAACAGCAAAGTGAAGGAGCGATAAGATAACTTTTGACTGGAAGGCAGTTTCATTTAATTTATGATTTATTTATTCATTTTTTGTTCTTTTCATTCCCTAAACTCTCTATTTCATGCTGAACCACAAAGAGAGAGGCAGAGTGCATGTAGAGCAGGTGGTTATCCCCAAGAATTTCACTGAAAAAGTGCCAACTGTAAGAAGGATGGATTATAATAGCATTACTCTCCAGTATAATCCCCCAGCTGTAAATTTTGCACCAGGCTTCACAGAACTCAGATGATGGCTGTACCATGGAAAGATAAAAGGCAGTTGAGATGTTCACACTGTTTTATGAATTCACTTTTCTTTTTTTCTTTTTATTTGGTAAAATGTCTTCAATCAGTGGAGGTCCAGTGTATGAAGCCATGTCTAAGACAAAGAAATTTAGTTTTATTAGTGTATATGAATGTATTATTAATTAATGGGGGGAAAATGGGTCTATCGAAGACATGTGTGCTACATGCTACTTGTGTGTTTCTAACTGTAAGTCAGAATAATTTATTTTCTTTGACTTTGTAAAACTAAAAAAAAAAAATGAAAATAAAATCTTCATCACAAAATGGTAAAAAAAAAAAAAATCCCATTTTTAAACACAGCAAAACATTTAATCTTTAATCCTTCATGTTAGTCTTTTTTTGGCACAGTACAGATGTCCAACTTGTTTTACTGAAATCCTTTTTTATTTTTATGAGTAAGTAACAATAGGTGATGTAGTTAAATGTATAGCGTAGTTCTAAAATTGTTCTAATTCTACATGGAAAATAGAAAACTCTTTACTGTGTATTTGTTATTGTGCTTACAGACACGCCGGGAGATGCCACAGCAAGCAGCAGCAGACAGGTAAGAGTCAGCTGTTATCATAGTCAAATAGTAGAGATGCTGTAGATTATCAACACAGGAACAACACTTTTGATGATCTATGAGGTACTCTTTGAAAAATGGAAAAAGGTTAATACATTCCAGTTTATTAACCTTAGTGGCATCTTATGAAAAACTAGGTACTGTAAAACCTGCAACGGAACTAGCCACCTGATGCTTTAAGCTACGAATCTTCAGATAAATTTCATTAATTAGATTCAGTGCCTGAGGATCCCTTTAAATCGCTCCATCAGAACCTCTGAAATCCTTCCAGGAAACACAGAATCATTCTACATTTTTGGGGCATGAAAATGATTAAATTCAAAATGATTGTATTGGTGCACATGTGAACATGTTTTCAGAAAATGTGCATCAGGTCACTGTAAAAGTCAACACTGTTGGCATTATGGTCGGTCAAAACACACATTAGAAGCTTAGATTTGGCTTAAATTAGGCTTTTCTAAAAAACAAAACAAAAAAATCAACATCAAAGAAAGCATTAAATGTTGCAAAGATAAACTTGACATCCAGCTTTTTGTCACTACTGTAATATTACTGCAAGTTTCAAGTATTAGTCTAAAAAAAAAAGAGGACTTGTTACCTGCATTGGCATTTCAGCCCATAATCTTAGTTAGAGATATACATTTGAAGTAATGTTTGCAACACCTGTTGATCTGACTTGACCTGTCTCACCAAGAAAGTTTCCAGCCGCCTGCTTTTGTTTTATGAGATCTGTACTGGCTCCATGTTGTTATTTGGGACAGGCTCGACCTGAAATGTTGCATTTTTTCCCCCCGGCGCAACTTTATGGAGCCTTGCAGGGAACAAAAGGAGGATTTCAAATAATGGATTACAGTATGCACGTGATCATGAGAAATGATCACGTGCATAACATGACATAACATACATTAAATGTACTGTACTGTAATGACAGTCTTCCCAAATACCTCTCTACCTGTTTTCTCCGCACTTTGGGAGGTTTGTTTAGTTAGAAGAGGATAAACTTTTTAAATGTCCAAAATGATGAAAATTATGATTAACTGTGTTTCTGTACATGAATAACACACTGCATGTATCTGGTGAAATGTCCTCTAGTTTGCCATATCGTAATATACATTGCAGGGAAAAAAAAGCTATTGCATTTTCAGTTTATTTTAATATCATGCAGCTCTAGTTGTTATGGCTTAAATTCTTAGAGATTAGATAAATGTAATAAGCGTAGGAAATAAAAATGATGCTGATAGTGAAATGAGAATAAAACGGATGCATCGGTGTATCTGTATCTATAATATGTGATGGCCTAATTGCTTGGATGTTTTTGTGGCTCTAAAACAACATGAACACACAACTGAGCGCTGAGACCAGCACGACATTTGTGTAACATTGTTCCCACTGTTGCCATGGCTGATCCAAGGGGCAGCCGGGGAAAAGCTGGCATTTTAGAAGGTCTGCTGAATGTGACATCAATCCCTGGACTTAATTCCTGCTGAGTGAACTGATCCAGTTTTCTCTCAGTGTGGTCGGCTTTGCTTTTACTAAATGCACTGCATTATAGTACATGTAGTCCTCAAGATAAAAGAAATACTTGTATCTGGATCATTTGCAGCAAAAGCTTAAATTCAATCAATTGTCAAAACTGTAGGCTACAGAATATTTGCGCATTCACCTTCCCTCTGCTCTTAATCCTTATCATGTCTGTACATCTTGCTCTCCACACATATATTTATCGTTAAGAAAAGTGTATTATGTAGGTTATTGTGGAAGTAAATGTGAAAAAAAAATAAAGAAAATGATATATTTAAAATCTATGCAAAGGATTCAGAGGCACATTACTGTTTCTGATTTATTTTGCTCTTCACCATCTCCTTCATGCAGTATTAGTCTTAGGCAGTCCCATAGTGCTAAATGTCTCACTGAAAACATAAGCCTTTCAAAGTGTTCTTTGTCTGTCTTGATCAGCGTTTCACCGACAGCTGATAAGACCTAAGGAGCCATAGTGCTGTCCTCTTCTTGGAAAGACATTCTCACTGGTTTCAGCAACACTCTCACTGTTTTAGAAGCATCTATACACCATAAGACATTTCTGTGGGAAACGCTTGTGTGGCTCAGTATCATGAAATTGCACAGTATTATCAGAGTAACGGAGAGGCTCATACACAATTTTTGTTTTTCTGCACAGGAGGGCTCTGGAGGACTGTGGGATTCTGTGAAGAAAGCTGCATTTGTCATCGGATCTGGGATCTTATTCTTGGCTGCATTCGGCAACTCGCTCACATGGTAGGATTTCCTTTCAAGTGCAACAAAGCAATGAACCTGAGGAGCGAACGGACAGTCTGACTCTGTTCATTACACTCTGTGTCTGATCAGGTCAGATATGACATTGTTTTACTGCCACATCTCTCAGGTCTGTGAGTCAATATTGTATGTGGACTCTGTATCATCACATGGTACATCATAATCCCCACAGGAGAAAATATTTTAGGAAATTGGTAGCCTGTGTAAAAGATGAATGCTATTAAATGAATTATATTCTCTGAACCAGTCAGCTGCAGAATGTTTTATTGTTGGCACAGGAGGTGAAAATAGGCCACCAATTATTTCTTAAAATTCCTCTTTGAAGCAAAGATACTAATTATTCTAAAACTAGTTACTATAAACAGCATGATGTAATTAACAACATTGCCAGAGTTGGTGTTATCTCTCTGTTAGGATCCATCATTTTGGACCAGGTCTAGTTATCCATGGGAATATTTGAATAGGGTGCTGGAGTCTCCTTTCAAAGTTTAGCCCATATACGCATGTAGGGTCCAGGTAGGTTTTCCACAGATCAGTTTCAGATGGGGTCAGACATTTTGGACTTGTGAAGACCCTTTACTGAGTAGGACTGCGCTCAATAGGACTTGACAAAGTACAGTACAATGTGTGATATGATAGGATGGCGCTAGAACAAGACAGTGTGGGATATGACCAAATAGGACATGAGGTAACATGTCAGGTAACATGAGGAGACACTGCAGGAGAGGGCGTGACATGACTTGACAGGATATGACATGAGACAGCGACGTCATTGACTGTATGTAAAGATGGACGACATGAGAGCTCCCCAAAAGTGAAGCCAAAACATCTCGATCGCCCCCCAGTGGTGGGCTGCAGTATAGCTCATAAACTCCTCCCCTTCAATTATATCAGGTAGGACATGGGCCAAACTAAAAACTCAAAGTACACTTTAAATAAATTTTTCCCAAAGATGGTTTCTGTCTTTTTAGGTAGTTCTTATTACACTGATGTATGTTCAAGTGTTAATTTTTCTGATCAGTTTGGTTTTAATTAGTTTTTTAATGCTATAAAAATGGGGTGAAATGTCATGATTGACAGCTGAACCCTGCTTTGTGATTGGGCGGGCGACTGTGTGGGCGGGAAGTCGATACCGCGGCTCTGCTGCCCGGTAGCTACTGCGCAGACTCTGGCTCCAAATTGTGTCACCAGTGCAAGATGGCTGTGCTCCTATCCGGGATATTTTGGCTTCACTTTTGTGCAATGGGAGGCAGTGGAGACGCATCGGCCATCTTTATTTATGTCAATAGTGACATATTCAAGTACGTAGCAATGGTGTCACCAGATTTTTGCCAGGTGGTTTCTATTGTTTTTTGTTAGGATGTGGCTAGAGTGTTTAGTACGATTCCCAGGGCAATCCTACTAAAGGTTCTAGCAAGATGGCTTCTACAGTGTTTCTGGGCAGTTAGTAGGGCATTATTAGTTGCTTGTTAGGTCATACTTACTATTGGAAGTCACATGTCAAAGCCTGAGATTCTTCTGGGTGCTTTTTTCTCAAAAACCCAGCCCAGTCTGACTGGTCAGTCCGCATGTCAGACAGAATATTAATCAATAGCAGTGCAGAAAAGGCTCTTGTGAACTTGACATTTGACAATTCCTCCAGGCATCTTCAGAGATTCTGGGGAGCTTCAGGAGATTTCTGGCAGAACTTGTGGACCAAGCTCTACTTGGCATTTGAGGGTCATGATGCTGCTTTGTTCTACTTTGGTAAGTAATTGTTTTCTGGTTTGTTTTGTGACTTGTCCAAAAAGCTGTTCTGTAGATGAGCATGGCCAAGTCAAGCACATCGATCTGTTTCCTAAATGATAGCAGCTTGAGTGAACTGCCTTGTATCAATACACACTTTGTATTGTTGTGAAACACTTGGACGCAGGTGGCTTCATGCATTTATATCGTTCTCTTACCATCTCTTTCTTTCTGTTCTAACATTTTAGAATCTGGTTGATCACAGCCAGAGGTGCTTTTTATAGTAGTAATTTCAAAATATTTTTAATGTACTTTTGGCCGACTGCTTTGCACATTGGAAGGTATTTCTCAATCAGATGTTATCTATGTAGGACATTATGTGCTACAGGTAAATCTTTTTTTTTTTTCAAAGTGATTATGTATAATGCATTTAGGTAAATCAATAAAGCTCAGAGGAAGTCATACACAGTGCAATAAAATCCCTTCATAAGGTGCAATAGGGCTTCATATCTCTAATGTTAATTACGCAAAATAAAATCCATCTTGATCTAGTTGGCTCAAAAATAAAATGTTGAAGACCAGGATTTTCTTAAAGGATCAATGTGTAGGTTTTGAGGCAGGAAAATATTTATGATTATGTTTCATTAGTGTATGATCACCTGAAGCTAAAAATTGTTGTGTTTTTGTTACCGTAGAATGAGACTTTTAAAAGGGAGCGGGTCCTCTTCCAGAGAGTCCACCATGTTGCACCACCATGTTTTACAGTAGCCCAGAACGGACAAATCAAACACTAGCAGTAGAGTTTTTATCGGCCACTGTAAGGCACGAGGGGTTTTCAGTTGATTGCGATCTGCACAACCTTGGTTCACTGAAAAAGTAGTTTTATTCTGGCCCAGGTCAGCGACTGTCATGTTGTCTGACTGTGTTTCCAACAGGGACAATGTTGTTCCCCCCTCTTGCGTTCTGGTTGCTGAATGCTCTGCTGTTGCTGGTGGACACCACTGGTAAACCCTCCTTCATCACTCGCTACCGCATCCAGGTGGACAAGAATAACCCGGTATGTTAAATCTGTCTGAAAATAATTCTCCTATTTACACCCCCACAACTACTACTACCGCTGCCTTTACTGGTCTCACTGCGACTAGAAATGTTATATTTGATACCACTGAGATACCAGCACCACTTTGACCTTTTCTCTTCCTACCAGTACTTTTACCTAACTGCTTCAGCATCAGCATCAGTGAGTTAATAGAATGTGTTCCATTTGACAACAAAACACTGAGATGTGTTTTATTGGTTGGTCGAGGTTTTACTTGTCTAAGACATTTCATTTTTGTTGATGATTCTTTTTTTTTGTGGTCTTTTAATACAGACCAAACTTTTAGACATTAATGGAAAATACAGCAACAGTCGTATCGCTACCATCACAATAATTATCAATATATAAAGAATAAAAGTGACTCAGGCAATATATAAATAAATACTGTAAATGAATAAATAAAATGGCATGATACATTTAAAATAAATTAATACATTTTATACATAAATAATGATTGGCCATACATAAACAGAATATTAAATTTCTCTGGATTTATTCATTTCTTTATACATTTATGTCCTTATTTATTGATTTATTTTTATTTTATTCCTACTTTATTTCCACATTGATTTTATTAATTTCTATATTTATTTATTTGTCCATTTAATTTTTTTATTCATTTATTTCGTGTGTCACATTTGGGCCCCAACAAACAATTGATTCCAAAAAAGTTTGGACATTGTGTCAAACTAAAATAAAACAAAACAAAACAGAATGTGATAATTTTACTTATTATTACTTACATGATTCTTGCTGTTCTGGGTTTGTACCCTCATGGTTGAATGCACTTATTGGAAGTCGCTTTGGATAAAAGCGTCAGCTAAATTAAATGTAATGTAATTTGCTAATCCTTTTTTGACATATACTCAATTGAAAACAGTAAAAAAGAAAAATATTTCATTATTCACCTCATCAAACTCATTGATTTTTGTAAATGTATCCTTATTCTGAATTTGATGCCAGCAACATGTTGGAAACAAAAGACTGGGGAAGTTGTGGAATGCTGAAAAACACCTGATTGTAACATTCCACAGGTAAAGAGGTTAATTGGTAACCAGTTATTGGGTATAAAAAGGGGCATCCTTGGGGGGGCTCAGTGGTTCACAAGCAAGGATGGACTGAGGTTTACCACTTAACATACAGTACAACAAGATATGACTACATGGGCTCAAACACTGTAAAACTGTTGTTGCTAAACAGTTCGTTAGCATATTATTGGATTCTGTTTTGAGAAATCCTGCTTGAATGAATGAAAACAGATCAATTAGTCAAAGAATCAAATTTTGATAAATCAAAACCCTCACATGTTGCAGTGCGAATGATTGAACGCATCCACATGGACAAATGACCATGACCCTCAGTGCTGTTGATCAGAGGTGTCCACCTGTCAGTCTGACCGAAGTCCTCTCTGTGTTTGATTAACAGATGTTGATCAACACTGGAGAGATAAACACTGACATTACTGATAACCAGGACCAGAAGGTTACTCTCAAAATGATACAGAATAATTAGATTATTGATTACCTTTCAAAGATTACAACCAGGAACACAGGGCACAGGAAGCTCTTGTTCATTGATGGAATCAAAATTATCTGCTTTTACATCCATAATCCATACTTCCTGCAGCTAACAGACATCATCTTTTTCCCTGAAGGTACAGACAGTGATGTAGCTTTTATGTAAGTCATAAAGACTTTATATCACCTATGATGAGCTAATCTGCCGAGTCATCATGTGTGTCCGGGTGGCTCTCTATAAGCCAAGATACTGAAGCTCTGTAGCCAAGAATAACTGTCTTGACTATTAGTCATAAAGTCAGGACGTGATGGTGTGTCGCAACAATACGACTCAGGCAACACAGGTTGAGTAGTTTAACACGCAATTTATCTGTGTATCTGTGTGAATTGCGTGTCAGAGCCCTCAGCCAGTCTTCAGATGGTTCTGAAATAAGAAAAGGTGAAAACACACAATGAAGGGTTGAATCAGTGCGCACTAGTAAAGTCTTTCTTTTGTATGAAACCAACCGGAGTGCATCTCACTGCCCATGTGTTCACCAAAGTACAAAATAACAACCTGAAAATAGACATTTTTCACAATGCACATTTTGACATGGCAGAGCAGTGGTGGAATCTAACTAAGTACATTTACTTAATTATTTGTACTTTTGTATTTCCTTTTTTTATGCAGCTTTATACTTATGCATCTCAGAGGTATTATACTTTTTACTCCACTACATTTGTCTGACAATTGACAATTTTTCATACCCTTCATCTCCAGTGAATGCATCTTTAAATTTGCTTCTGAATCAACTGAATTTGAATATTTCAGACAAACTGAAGGATTAAGTGTGCCTTTATGGGTTGAGAAAATTCTTCAGCAATGCAGTACAGTACAGCACTGTACTGTAACTGTGCAAAAGTTACATACATGTTCTTAAACAAACATGTATGTGTCATAATCACTTTGATATGTCCATGTGTTTATGACCAGGGTCCAAAGTTTAATGGTGAAGTCATGTTTTTCCAAGGACACTGAAGATATTTTTATCTGCATTTCACTGATGGTGATATTTCTATTCTGACCAATTACTGACCAAACTCCATAAACAGTCTTTTGAAATGTCATGTAGACATTGGGTGAGGACATAAATACATGCCTACATGCTTAGAAATATTCAAACACTAAAATCATATTTTTTAAATTGCTTTTTAATCATATTAACACATTTTGTGTATAAAACAGGCAACAATAGAGACTGTTACATGGAAATGGTTGCTACAAACAATAAGAATGAATGTGTATTATCAACATAGAATGAAGATGATGGAATACAGCCAGTAGAAAATTAAGATGAGGAACATAAAACCCATTAAGATTAAATTTTGAGCCTTGAAACTTGTCAAAGAAGATGGTGACCAAATATACTCCTCAGTTGACCTCAGTGGGTCGGTTGTTAATGGGTTTGTAAGACTCTAAATGGAAAGTGTCTGCCAATAACTGTAATGTAACGGTATATAAATTATACATGTGCTCTCTGACTCCTGCCTCATCGTCCAGGTGGATCCAGTTAAGCTTCGCCATGCAGTGCAGTCCGTCATCTTCAACCAGGTGTTCATCTCTGGGCCCATGGTGGTGGCTGTTTACTACCTGATAAGCTTGAGAGGGACCCCCTGTGGCCCTGAGCTGCCCACCTTCCACTGGGCCCTGATGGAGCTGGCTGTCTGTGCCATCGTGGAGGAAGTTATGTTTTACTATTCACACAGGTTTGGATCATTAATTCTACTATTTAAAGCTGTTCTTTTACGACTGCGACCTGTCAAAATGCTCTTTGCAGTCAGAGCAAAGTGGAGGTAAATTAGGTTGCACATTACTGCCGCCCAGTGTTAAGAGTGAAGGATGTAAAGAAAAAAAACAGATAGTTAAAATCCTATCGATTAATTATATTTTTACAGGGTCAGAAAATAAATACAAACATTTATAAATAATGACACTAATGACCTTTCACCTAGAAGGTCATAATTGGCTTATTAAAGTCTGCAAAACTGATGACATTCAAGCATACATTGTCTTTAGTGTTAATTAACAAATGTTAGCATGCTAACATGCTAATAAAAATAACTTTATTTATATAGCACCTTTAAAAAAAACAAAAAACAAACAAAAGTTACAAAGTGCTTTAAAGCAAAAACAAATAATACAAGTTAAGAAGATCCAAAAAAACAAAACAAGAGAAAATAATTTAAAGATATAATAAACATTTCCACATTAAAATGTCTAAAAATACTACAACTTTTTTCTTGAGTTGTGTACTGACATTATCCCAAATGTTTCCAACATTGTTCAATGTTCAGAGAAATCTGTATTTTATTCATAGTAACGGTCCATTTCATTTGTTCACTTTTCGCTAATACTTCCAGAAAAGCCAGAGCTGAGACACTGACTTTTAACATGAAACTGCTTTGGTCAGTGTTTCCAGCTCCACTTGTTTTAGAGAGGAGTAGACCTCTGTGGATAATTCGGCTCTCGGTAAAAACCTTGTGAATGATGAACACTGAATGAATCTTAACATATAAACAAGCTGAGCTAACGTTAGCGGCAGCTTGGCTTGCAGGCCTTCCAGGAAAGGTAAACTCGGCGATCGTGCAAGTGGAACGCATCATGCACGCGAGTCTGTGTCACCGCCAATCGTTAAACAGGACTGATGAGAAAAACCTGACATACCAACACTATAGAAGTTAACTCTAGGGTCAATGATGTCATTTATGACATAACAATACTATCATTAAATATCTCTGGAACGTTTGTATGTGAGAGATTTACTTTTTTGGCCCCGAAGCTAACCATTGTAATGAACATGAAACATGATACCTGCCAAACATCAGCATGCTAGAATTGGCACTTTGAGCATTTCAGCATGCTGATGTTAGCATTTAGCTCAAGCACAGCTGTGGCTAAGTGCAGCCTCACAGAGCTCTTGTTCAAAGTGTAACTGGATGGTGACTGTTTTTATTTTTCGCCCTCGTCTTTTCTCTCAGGCTGTTCCACCATCCAAGCCTCTACAAGCATTTCCACAAGCAGCACCATGAGTGGACCGCTCCCATCGGAGTCGTCTCCATCTACGCTCATCCTCTGGAGCATATGGTGAATGATTCCCCCCTCCTGTCCCCTCCACTCATGTTCTTGACCTCTCTAGATTGTAGCAGAGTGTTTAAGATCTTTCAATGTCGGTGTGAGAATATGGAGAGTCTGCAGGAGTCGTTGTCAGATGCAGCTGTCTCAAATAAATCAAACATACTTCACTTTTACATCTGGAATCTGAACAAACCCGATCCTAAAAAAACCGAATCTCAACTGCCTGTGCACGCCTACAACTTGAAACAAGTGTTGAAAGTGTGATGGTTAAAGTCTTCCTGTATGTTCATAGTTTAACCCTGAATGAATGATTGAATTTGCTGGATTTTCTTTCGTCATTAAAACGTGTTTGTTCTTCCTTTTTGCTGTAGATCTCCAACATGCTGCCGGTGGTAGCTGGGCCGGTGATCCTGGGCTCCCACATGACCACCACCACCCTGTGGTACTGCCTGGCTCTAGTCAGCACCACCATCTCCCACTGCGGATACCACCTCCCCTTCCTGCCCTCCCCTGAGTTCCACGACTTCCACCACCTCAGGTGAGTTCACATGTCCATTCCTTCAAGAGTGATATTAACAGGAGCTCATGGTTTTCAGTTTTTATTTGTCTTTTGTCTGTATTAACGTTTAAAAATCAAGGGATATATCAGTGTGGAATCTTAAAAACTTAAAGAAACTGTGATTCCAAAAGAGCCCATCTGCAGTTAAACCATTTCTTCTTTTATATTTAAAGAGACTTTGGTGCATAATGAGCGATGCATTAGTATTTTCTCTACATTTTTCTCCCGACGATGTTTTGAGATGTGCTTGTCTTGTTTACAGTAAACTGTGGTGATCAGCATCTTCTTGCGCCTTTAAACAGACCTAAGATCCTGATGAAATCAGTTAATCAACTAATCTTCTCATTTTAGAAAATAAAGATGATAATGCTGGTGACATTCTATACATTTCTTAGTTTGATCTATTCCCACAAAAAGACCAAAACCACCAATGTTAGTCTCACAATACTGTTTGACTTCTCTCCCGTCTGTGGCTCTCAGCCATCGCTGAAGATGTGAATCTTTAAAAATGTGTCACAAACATATATATACTTTAATTTTTTTAAATAAAGATGAATCATGTCGTTTAAAAAGTTTGGCATATAGTCTGGCTATTGTTTTAAGTAAATGAAGGAAATACGCAAAATTTGTTAGGTGTGGATTAATAAACGTTTTGGCAGAGTTTTGTGAGTACTTACAGTTTAAGGGTAAACTGTAAATAACTGTAAATATGTTAAGGGTAGCATTTCCGTTATATCTGTAAAAATGATGACTCTTAATTACTGTAAATCGGAAATTAACCACAAAGAGAATACAGGTCTTTTTGTAAATGCTATTATCGTTTTATTGTTTTCCTTGAGAGGATTAGAAGATTAGATTCTTGTTTGTAGAAAATTGTAACAACTCGCACATCTTTCGTGTTTCCAGGTTCAACCAGTGTTTCGGGGTGTTTGGCGTGCTGGATCGGCTCCACGGCACCGACACCAAATTCAGGCAGACCAAGCAGTACGAGCGCCACACCCTGCTCACCAGCCTCACCCCTCTGAACGAAAGCATCCCCGACACACCCAAGAAGGGCCTTTGATGACCTGTAGCCCCTTACCCTTTAACCTCAGGCCCACGCTTGGCCAAGCTTGGGATCAGTTCCCAATCGATCTTAAACGAGTATTACATTTAGATTATTTTAATCCAGAAAACCTGTTGATCAGTTTCAGACTGTAAAATTATCCCCACACTCTCCACTCTTCAGCTAAATGCTAATGTCTTTTTATTTTTCCAAATGTTGTTGTTGCACTTAATCAGACATGCAGATTTCATGCAGTTTTTAAGGTTGTCCTCTGTGTTCACCGGTGATGTGGTGTCGCCTGCCACTGTGATTATTTCTAACACGTTCCCTCCCATGATATCATCTTCCTGTGACCCAGAAGGGTTTTTATTGTAACTAATTTGGTTGATGAATGGCATTGTAGTGGAGCAGCCAGTAATTCATGGTTCCTTTCTGGTAACATCATATGAAAGTGTAAATGTAACCATTAGAAAGGTTTGTGGAAGCCCATGTCCGCCAGGAAAAGAAAAGATGAAAGGTTGTACATTATTAAAATATAATTTAATTTACACTTTGTTAATCCCGCTTGGTAAAATTCTATTTTAATAAATAAATATAGAAAATCAAATACTCACAGTAGGTAAGTCCAAATGATGTGATGAGTTAAATTTATTGGATGGTAAGTCAAAGTTTTGACTTGCCATGAGTATTTATTTTTTCATGTCCAACTTTATCCATTTTGGGCTTCTGTAGACATTTGCATGTGCCTCTACCCATAATACCTTTTGTTTAGGCCTGTTTGCTGGCACTGATTCAGATTAGTTCTTATTCTAACAAAACTCTAAGAGGAAACTCTAGTTATACCCGGTGTGAAGTACCTGAAACATAGTGAAAATGGTGATTTACACATAAGACCAAGCAAATTATTTCAGTATGTGAATTATAAAAGTATGAAGAGATTCTGGTTTCAATGTAAATTAAACTTAATGGTGATGTTGATCATCTACCAGATTCCACAAACTGATTGTGTTTGGATGACGCCAATAAATGACATGTTTTTACTGTTCTTAATGATTCTCCGCTGTGACATTAGTGGAATATAGACATATATATGTAGTAATTCTTGTAAATGCATTTTCTATTTTTTATGTGATGTAACAGCACTTCAAGCTCACTGGTTCAGACTCTTCTTCTGCGTTCACTGAGACAGAAGATACATTTGCACTTTTCATGAATGTAAGTGGAACAGGAGGCATCAACAAATGTTAAATACGAGATCTCCTATTTTGATTGACACGTCAACAATGTTAAATGTTAAACCATTTTAAGAAGAGATGTATATGGCGTCAGTACACAATTAAAATATCAACCCCTTCAAAACAAAATCAAAAACTCTAAACAATATTGAAACTAACACTGATGTCTTGACATGAAGCTCAATAAACTAGAGATCTAACTTTGGTAGTTTCAAACTTCTTTGCAAAGTTTATTCATTCGTTCTCTCGCACACAATCAAAATGATCACTCGGGAGTCGGCATTTGAGGTTTTTTTGTCCGTTTTGTGTTTTTTTTTTCTTTATTAAAGGAAAAGCATAATTACTACAAATTACAAATAACACTAATAGCGAATCACGTCAGCCTACAAAGCAGATATTATGAATATTAAATGTTATAATACAAGATCTCATTCAAGTATTTTACATTTTTCCATTTTATATATTTTTTTGTTCCTTTTTTTCTTTGTTTTCATCTTTTTTTCCTCATGACAAGCCTAGGATATTGTAATGTAATGAACTATTTTAATGGTTCATACAGTTTTATCTTAATCATATGGCTTTATGGAATTTTGTCCTAACCAGCCATAATCCTCTGAGCAACATCACAACCCCACTTGGGCTCTTTACCCCTCTTTTCTTATTTTTCTCCTCCCTCCATTTCCATGTCCATCACTCATCTCTTCAGTGTCTGGCCAGCTGGCCAAGTCCATGTAAAACTGATGAGCGGAGAGTGCAGCGCCCCCTGTAGTTAGTTTGGACAGTTAGCAGTTCCATGCTGATAGAGAAAGGAAAACTCCCATAACACCTGAAATCCCCCCAAAGGTCCATTGCCAGGTGAAGATTACATTAGAGGGAGATGTCACAGGAAGAGGGCCGTGATCTAGTGGTAGTCTGCCATTTCTGCAGCCACACACACCAGCTCACCCATGGTAGGGCTTCGCTGGTTTTGGGAAATGAGCTTTTCCTTGTCTGAATATATTGTAGTTCTTATTTTTCTGCCTTTACACCTCCAGTAAACACTTTGAAGCATCAGCTGTAAGCCTCCCATCCTCTGAAACTGATCCAAATCTCCCTGAAGATAAACCAACAATTTGCATTTTCATGTTTCCAACAACTGTGGACTTGGAGGAAGAAACTGAAACACAGAAACTCAAAGGACAATGTGAAATCCACCTCCAATCTGCTGGAACATCAACCAACAAGCCTTAAGGATTATGAAGGAAAAGGACCGAGACTTTAAAAAAACAAAAACAAAACAAAAAACTATCCAGAACAGCTTCACCTAAAACTTGTTCGACTTCTTCCAAACTATTTCCTCAAATGCATTTGAACTTTTACTCATGTGACTGAGCAGTTTGACTCATAACTCAGAAGCAAAACCTTTGCAACAAACATAGCAGTAAGTCAACGCAAAGTGGGTCATGTCACTAAGAATCTAGATATCCATGTGTGTATTTTGACTCAAATTTAGGAACTTCAAATTGTTCAAATTGAACCCCAAAATCAAATTAATTCAATTCAATTTTTAGACTTTGCAGACAAAGAGCTTTTAGAAAACCTGGAGGCTAAAGATTGAACAATTAGCTTGAGTCATGTTAAATGCTGCTCTGTCATCTTGGCAAAAAAGAGCAAATTAAGTGTGATTTCAACATGAAATATTATAAGCTTAAAAGAAGTTTTTGCACTGAATACCTGTTGACGCTGCAATGTCAACTTTCCCTTTTGTGTTGTGAATTATGTCCGCCCGTTTCTGAAATCCACAGATGTTTGAACAGCCTGACACAAACCTCCATCCACCTCCATCATAACAATGCTAGAAACACTGCAAATTGAAATTAGAAAATATCAAAAGATAATCATGAGACCATTACAAAAAAAAAAAAAAAAGTACATACACATGTAAGGCAAATATATAATCTGTTCTATAAACAAAACAAGTAGCAGGGAGCTGTAATAATTTCTCTTCATCTGTCAAATTCACATTTACATTAGTGGAGGAAAAAGAATCATTATTTCATAGCATCAGTACTCGAGTTGAATTTCTTTATCCACGCTGTTGACTGTAGGTAGTGTGATGACTGAACAGAGTGGGAACGAACAATTCAGTCTTGAATTTTTCTCCACAGCGAGGCAAGACATCCAGCTGCGTGTGTTTTGTATCCTGCTCGCTCGCGCTGCTACATCTGTACCTGCGTCAGTGTTTGTGCCTGTAACTGATGTGTGTGTGTGGCTGTGTGTGAAACAAGAAGAGGTGGCGAGCGCCAGAGGCCCAACCGGCCTCGGCCGAGCGGGCTTCAGTTTAGCACGTAGTAAGAGGCCAAATGTCTGAGCCTCGTTAGCGTCTCCACCCAGAGCACCTGCGACAGAGCACGGCGGCTCTCCTCAAAACCATCGCTTCTTCAAGTAATCCAGATTGATGATTCCAGTCCTGATCGCCACTATCGTCATCTGATGGATGGATGGATGGATGTCAAAGGGATGGATGAACGGATGGATGCAGCTCGTCTGATGGGGGAGGCGCAGGGGAGGGAAAAGTCAGGAAGCACCCAAAAGGAGCAAACTCTCCACCACAATGTGTTTTTTTTTTAAGGGGGGGGAGGGGGAGGCAACAAACTTCCACCGGGTTAACGCATTTCAGCACAAAAAGCCACGACTTGCAAACACAGGGAAGAATTACGGGACTTGTAACAGACCGAGTGACACTTGGAAGACAGTTCAGAAAAAATGACAGACGGGAGTGAGGGAGGGGGATGGAGAACAGTTTGGCAGCACCACCTAGTGGCCTCTGCTGGAAATGGCGCCCAGATATATGGGTGTTTTCAATGCTGTACAGGTGACAATAAGGTGGCGGGCACAAGTTAGAGGCAGTAAAACCATTAAAATAAGGCAACTTTCAATGATCGTGTCCACACTGAGGGATTGGTACAAGTCTGTTTTTATCATTTGGTTGTTTAATATTTTCCCCTCAATGTCCAGCCATAATGTAAATCAAATATTTGTTTATTTTTCTCGCCCTCAACTGAGAGCACTTGGGGCTCTGCGGATGGAAATGTGAGTCGCTCGGTTCAAACCACTTTGGTCCAGTTGGATGTCAAGAGCGCATGGCCTTCTCTAGCGGGGCTTTCAGATGCTCGTTGTTGTTCAAACTATTTCCAAGTCTCCAATCTCACCACATGCCAAAGAAATAATAATCAGAAATCTGAGATCTCAGCGAGGAATCATGTCTTTGAGCCAGCAGAACAGTGACGATCAAAGAGGGGTCCCAGTGATAGGGGGGTTTGGAAAAAAAAAAGTAAAAAAAAAAAAAAAGTAAATAATTACTAAACCACCCACCGTGTGGACTGGCAATGATCATGACCAACTCATCCATTCCTTGCCTCATTAAGACAAAAAAGTCTCTTTTTCAAAACTTAAAAATAAGCCATATTAGTAATTTGTCTTCCTTATTCTCAATCAAAAGTTGTTGCAGAGAAAAAAAAGCCCCTCCCTCCTCCAGTGGTGCAGAGAGAACCAGCGACTCGCAGACATAGTTGAGTGTTGATCCATGTTGGCCGGCACTGTTTTCTCTGTGAAGTTACTTCAGTGTCTTGGCATCTGGTGTGGGGTCAGCAGCAGGGGCGGGGGCTTTCTGGCTGATGGGTTTGGCATCATCCTTGGCTACGGAGCCCTGGGCGGTGGGGGCAGGGCTGGGGCCTGAGCCTGCCTGGCTCTGGGGCCGGCTGGAGGGCAGAGAGGGGTGTCGGCGACGACCATCCCCGCTGGACGAGTGTCTTCTGCGGCCTCCTTCTTCTATAGGGGGCTGGAACCAGAGGTAACCAGGGTGCAGATTAGATGGTGGGTCATTTACACAACAAAAACTTTTAAAAAACATAAACACAATCAGCGCGTCACATTTAAGTAACCAGGTCACTCAGAAACCAGGTTACTGAGTAAATAAAGGGAGGTGTTACTTTTGTTAACTGAAAAGTGAAAGTGGACACTTATTCTGGAATGAAACCTTATATTCTGAGAGAATTTTCTTGAAACAAAAAAAAAAACTAACTGACGACAGTGTGGCAGTGGTGGGCCTTAAGTGATCTGAGGCATCTTTTCAGAGTCGAAGTTTCCTACCAATCAGCCTTTACAAACCCCCAAGAATATGCTACTTACATCAATTCTGAAATCTTCCAAACGTTTAAACTTGCTCAGGAACTCCTGCAGCTTGGGGTCGATCTCCAAGTTCTTGGCTTTGGAGTATTTGAGGAAGGCCCAGAACTTCTCCAGTCCGTAAAGCTGGCCTGAGGACAGGAGAAAAATGCAAATTAGTCCCAGTGGATTAGGAGAGTCTGAAACCGGTGCCTCCTGGCTGCGACATTTGCAGTTTACAGTCATTTTTCAGGATTTCTTACCAGCCTCATAGTCTTTCATGGTCTCCTCCTGGAAGTCCTTGAAAATATCTGGCCTAAACTTTCTCTCTAGACCGTAGCTGTAGTACCTGAACAGGCACTCCAAACCGTACCTGCAATATACACACACAGAAAAACAGTGAGTGAGAGGGTTGGAGAGAATTGGACACTTGAAACAAAGTGTATACACCTGCCTTTGGAAAAGTATCCTTGCCTCACTGGTCAAGGCTCTCACCTGTATCCTTCTTTTCCATCCTCGACCACCAGCTGTTTGAACTCCTCATACATCTTCCTGTTGAAGTGATCTCGGAGGAAAAACGACCAGAAGCGGAAAAGTGTGTTCATCTCCTGTGATTGGCCGATTCCCAGCCGTTTTCGCTCTATGATTGGTTGAAAGGAGAGATGACGTGGACGAGGTTACTTAAAATGACAAGATCAACAGCTAACCATAGAAAATAAAAAAATCTCTTTCACAGTGGGAGACCACTCTGCAGTATTTACCGATATTTGAAATGATAAAGTACAAGAGGAAGAAGAAAACATGCGTGTACCATTTAGGCAGCGCCGGCGGTACTTGTGGTAAACGTGTTGCGTGAAGCCGTTCTCCTTGAGAAGCTCATGTGATGGGTGCTGGAACTTGGGGAGGGACTGAGGTGTGCAGCCAATGTTACCCAGGACAGGGGTGCCCTCGGACGGGCTGGCGTTAGAGCTGAGAGAGAAAAAAGGTGGAGGTTGAGGTGAGGTTAGTCCTGATTCTGAGGTCATTTTCTGCAGTTTTACTTACAAGTAACTGTTAAAGAAACTAAATGTGATGCTCCTCAGTCTGCTACAAGTTAATAATTACATGGTTGGTAAAACCATTTTTATCACTGAATAAATCAGTGTGACTAAATACCATAACGGCCCAATTATGAGGCAATATTTTTACAGATAAAATAAGTTTTGGTAGTGTCCAAAGAAAGAGTGCAGAGCTGTGATTCTCACCTGACAGACGCAGTACGGGAGCGATGCTCTCTGGAGTCCATCACCCAGCCGACGTGACACTCCATGGGTGGGTTGGAGCTGTGTCGGGTCTTCCTCTTCCTGGGTGTCTGGAAGGTTACAGAGAAAATTAAAGCAGGCCAACAACCTCCTACAAATGTTTAGTCAATGTGGATTTCATCCCCTAAAACCTTAAAAACATGTATTTATACATTGCCACCAAAATACGTCAGATTCTTCCCTATATTGGACGCCATTTTACCTTTGCATCTACAGGCCGACTTTCCTTTACCACCGGGTAGAAGCGTGGCGTCATGGTCTGGTCCTTCCGGTGAGGCGTGCGAGGCGTGCGGGGCGTCCGGGCACTGCGGTAGTTGGGCGAGTCAGGCACAGTAGTAGGGAGCGAGCGAGCTATTGAGGATGGCTCAGGGGCACCGAAGAGTTTGTTCGCCAAAGCGTCTGTGGGGACTGAGGACGTGAGGAAGGAGGTTGCTTCACTTTTGTCTCAGCAATTCATTAACTAAATTCACAATATGAACAGAGGACTCATGACTGATGATAGCCACAGTTGTCACCACTTCAACGGAATGACAAAGATGAAGGGTGTCTGCTAGTTTGATCAACATGGAGGAAGTTAGAGTGAAAAACAAGAGCACTTTCATCACTGAATAAAAACTGAATGAGAGCAATGTTTGAAATATATGAGGAGTTGTCAGAAGGAAGACAGCACACAGAGAATCTAAACACCGTAATGGCCTGAGTATACTGTAAGACATTATTTATGTTTGAATAAGTGGGAGAAATATTAGGACAACCTAACCTCCCTTTTTTCGCCTTGATTTCTCTTAGAAAACATGTTCTTTGAATATTTTCAGAGGTAAAAGTACCCAGTTTTTCACAGGAAATTAGCATAGATTAGAGAAAGGTCAGAAAAAAACTTTTAGTTTTGTGTAGCAGAAGTACGTTTTGTCTTCTTTCCTATACTGTGAACCATTTTGTGTTGCCCAGCTTTATATTTGTATCCTATGAAGGGCTCCAGACCCCCAAGTTGGGAATTATGACACAATTGAACCCCAAATTTTCCCATCATCAGCATCTTACTATGGAATAAAAATGACTCAGTGATATTACAGTATTAACTTGGCTTCCCCTTGTCAGTGTGTGTAAAGCTGTCCTGTAAGTCTGTTTCTGTCTGGTTTGGTGCCCTTACTCTGCTGGGGTCGTGGGGGCCCAGGAGGAACTTCCTGGTTGGGGTCGACAGGGGGCTCCGGCGTCAGGCAGTCGAACTGTTCCCGGCTGATCAGGTGGACCTTCTTGAAGTTCTCCACCTCTTGCTGTGAAAAGGAGGAAAAACAGGAATTGATGTGACGATAACTCTGGAAGGAAAAGATCTGTAGATTGTCAGTTTATTTTGGTTAAATGATTAAAAAGTACTTTCCAAAGTATGAAAAAGGGTTTGTTGGTAATTTAGATACCAATACACATGGTGGAATGTGAAATTAATATAAATTTCATAGAATTTTACTGACAATACTAATCTCTTAATACCGTAACTGCACACTGTACTGAAACTTGAGCTCTTCACCAAAATATACACATTAACATGAAAAAAAACTTTATGGAAAAACAATTAAAATAAGTTGGGACATTAAATAAACTGTTAACACGATTCATGGACAGACCTTATCTGCAGTAATCTGGAGATTGAGATGTAGCAGCAAAACATGGCCGCCATAAACACTCTTTTCACCCTCATGCTGACGTCTCTAAACTAAACTGACACCAACCAGGTGGGTTACATCAACACACGACCCCTGAATTTTCTACGAGTGAAAACCTCCTAATAACAAAACAGTTAGGGCTCCTCCTACAGCAGCAGCAGCTCAATTTAAAATCGTACGACAAACACTCATGCAGAAGTCCCTGAACGTTTGATTATTTCACCAACATCATCATGTACGACTCACACTCGTCCTGTCATTGCACCAAGTATCCTCAGATCTTTGAGAGTCCATCTTTGTCTCCACCCATCAGGCCGGGGCCTTGTATGGGGGGTGGGGTTATTTATAAACAAGCGTGCTCTGTTCCACATGCAGCTGGATGTGTGCTGGCGAGCACGTGAAGATCCCACAATGAGCTCAACAATAATACAACGGTCAACAATGGCAACAAAAACAAAACAAACTTTCTGTTCAGTGTTGGGTTTCCATATCCAGAAACAGCTCCAACTGAAGGAGAATAAATCTACTCGTCATCTGGTCTTAGGCAGAAATGCCTCCAATATGACAATGACGTAACGTGGAAGCTGTCAGAAGCCGTCGGTCACTAAAGTTTGTTTTATTGGATCCCAAAACTCTCCACTGACACGCAAAGACATTCTGGTTCAGTCCTTATTTCTATTAATGCTGAAGGCTCATGATTTATGGTTTTTAAGGCCAAAACAATCTGCAATTTACCTGAGATTTAAAAAAAAAAAAAAATCTATTAATTTTTTTTACAAATAATTTCAGCACAAACAAACATACTCAGAAAGGGATTGTGTAGCCTAACCAGCAGCCAATTTGTTTACTTTTTCTTTCAATTACCAGAAGAGGACTTACCACTGTAAATGTGGCAATGAGTGTACTTGAAGCATAATGTGTAACTTTCAGCTGGGTGTTAACATAAAATCTGAATTGTTGAGTTTAAACCAACCTGCTACTTTAAAAAAAAAAGGTCTCATGTATGTTTAACTCTGATCTGATACCACTATAAAGATTTCCTGTTTGTCCCTGTTGGTAAATAAATATCAATAATTCTGGATTACATATATTTTACTTCAAAAGTAGGGTGTGAAAAAATTGACATTTTTAAAGACGTTTACGTTGGTTTGAATAATTAATTTGTTTTTCAGTTGCATTATAAAAATAGGTGAAAGATTGGGAATAAGACAAAACTAAGAATATAAAGTTTAATAAAAACTAAGTTTAGTTCTGTAATTAGGTAAAATTCAATCTGCCTTTAAGGAAGAGATCTCTGTGTGCCCCTGCTGCAATGTGGTGGCTTCGCATTACATCTAGAAAAAAACAGATGTTATATTGGTTTTAAAAATCAGAACCTGCTTTATCAGTTTTGTGAGTTAAAGGAGGTAGAAAATTAAGATTAGGAAAATTAGAATCACATAAGAAAAACTGAAATAGCTGCTGAATTCTTATTTTGTGGTTTGTTTTTGAACTGCAGGCTCACAGATGTCATCTTCATACAGACTGGTGTATGCATTCCAGTGCCTGGTTTTAGATAATTTTGTTGAAATTATGATTAAAGGTTTGTTCAATATTTATTTAATACTTAAACCAAAGTGGTAGTTAAAGCTGTTCATCAGACTGTATTGCAATAAAAAGCAGTAAGTTTTTCGCTGCCGTTTTTGGAAACGTTTTTCCATGATGAAGATTTTTAGGTTCAGAGACGGGTAAACCTGGGGTCTCTCAGCCTTTCACACTCAGCAGAACACCCTTACCTCAATTGTAAATAATCCTTTACAGATCAACCATGTAAAATGACCTCACCTTGATGGTGGCGTACTCGGGCTCATATGTGTCATCCCACAGGTCCTGTTCATAGTAGAAGAGTCCGTCATTGATCACCTTGACCAGCTCGCTGGTCAGCTTGGAGCGCGATGTGTGCTGTCCCGTGCGGTCGCCCCCCGGGTGCTTCCTCAGGTAGGGCGGCGTCTGTGTCACAATCAAGATCTTGTTGACATCGTGGTCGTCAATCTCGCCGTCCGTTTCCTCGTCTGACCAGTCGGTGAAGGTGTTGCGCCGCCCGTCCATCTGCTCCATCTCCTCATCGAACATGAAGTCGAGCTCCTCTGGTTCGTCCTGCTCCGCTCCGTCCTGAAAAAATGAAGTGTTAAAATTAAAATATTAATAATTAAAATATGAGATTAGTTGGTCTTCAGAAAAGACAACCACTGTGATAATGAATTTGTCATTTCAAGTCATTTATCAAGGAAAATGCCAAACATTCTCGCTTTTCTCCATTTAATAACTGAGTTTTAGTGCAGTTTTATGACACTTTACTCTAAAAAGAACATAGAAATACTCAAAGAATAATGATAAAGAAATAGTGTCAACACACAGTTTTACTCACCTTATTTCCTGAGGTAGCAGGGGAAGGCGAGGCGCCAGTCTGGGGCACCGGGGAGCGAATCGAGTCATCCTTTTCCTTCTGCTCCTGCAACGAGGGGGCCTACATCAGTCAACCAACATCAACCACACACGGGTGGAGGAGGAGATCGCAGGCATGAAAAGAGGTGAATGAATGGAAAAATGGATGATGACATGACAAGTTAAGATGAGAAGGTGCACTGATTGAATGCTACTTTTCTACTACATACAATACCTTTGTTTAAAAAAAAGAATTAAGGCTGATACATCTGGCTGCAAAGATTAAATTCATTGGTTCTACATAAACAATGCCTGATGGA
This sequence comes from Hollardia meadi, assembly GCA_037974645.1. Lineage (NCBI taxonomy): Eukaryota > Metazoa > Chordata > Actinopteri > Tetraodontiformes > Triacanthodidae > Hollardia > Hollardia meadi. The sequence continues at coordinate 6,151,103 of JBBPCS010000226.1, forward strand.
TACTTTCCTGCATTAATGTTTATTGTTTGTTTATTCATTATTGATTAATCAATTATTTTTTTCAATTTATTGTCCATCCGTCAGAAAATGGTGAAAAATGTCCATCACATTTTCCCAGAGTGAAGTATTCAAGTTCCTTATTTTGTCCAAACATTTTAAGATATTCAGTTTATACTAATAAAAAAGAGAAAAGTACAAACTTTTTGGCATTTATATTAAAAAATGTAGGCAATTAATTTTGTATCATTACCAAATTTTTTTTATATTAATTTGTCTCAGCATTAATTGTCAGGCACAAAGACTTCTTTGACATGTGTTATCATGAAGAACATTTGAGGAAAGGGTTTTTTTGGAATCTATTTTGTTCCATCATTTTGAAATTAAATGATTAAGTCATTAGGAATTTATTAATCTTCTCTGAGTTTACTGCAGCACATGTTCATCATGGTCCATGAAAATCCACTGAATGGAAAACTGAAAATCATGAATGAGCGGCCATGAATTTCACCTTCTCTGCGCAGACCTTGGATCTGGCCAGGGAGGGTCTTGGCCTCTTCTTGACCTCAATCCAGGACTCAGAGTCCAGGTCGGGGAGGCTGGCGGAGAGGCCCTTGGGCATTGTTTTGAGGTTGGAGGTGTCTAATTCAGTCTTGGTCTTTTGCTTTACTGGTGTGGAGGCCCTGAGAGACCCTGAAGCAGACGAAATTATACGATTACTTGTTGCAAAAATGTAAGTTTCTGTGATGGATGTGAAACCACAAATTACTGATGCAGGATAGGCATGTCAGCTTGAAAAAATGAATTATTGAAAATACAACAAAATAAGGCTTAAGCAGGATCAAGAAAAGTTTACCTCTGGGCTCCTCAGTCATCTGTCTTGGGACAAACTCGGGGCAGTTGATGAGCTGAGAGAAATCGGTGTGGGTCTGGTTAGGCATACTCAGGCCCGGCAGAGGCCACTTCTCTGGGTCCACCTTCCGACGGATCTTCATGTCCATCACTTCAACTTCCTTACTGTCCTTCAAAGCCTGACGGGAGAGATAATGGGTCACTTAGTCTGTGTGATGACAGAAATACAGTCCTATCTGTTGCTGATGTCAAAAGAATGAAGTCATACATTTATGTAGCTTCATATTGTGACCAAAGAAAATGTGAGTTCGTTTTTTTTCATTTTTGATGAAAAGCTTAAAGGAGAGAGATTTACTTTTAAATCAACTCCAAAGTGTGGAAGAAACATTAATATTAGTACATACTGTCCTGTTAAATGTAAAATTTAGATTATTGTTAATTACTTTAGGTTGCCTTCACACCTGTAGTTTGGTTCAAAACAAACAAAAATGATCCACTGTTGCCTTTTAGATCTGGTTCCACAGACTTTTTACAAATTAACCAAGAGCTGTAAACAAGTCACATGGAGTCCGATAACGCGTTCATTGGACAGTTTTGGTGATGTCATCCTGCATCATCAGCATCACATGAACCCACGTGCGGAAATCAAATTAGAGCCGATAAGATAAGAGCTCTGGAAAAAATGAGCATTATTATTCCACACTGCTACTGGGCCTCCTCCTTTTCAGATCCCACTTTATTCCAAATGACCAATAAATATTTTTTTGGGGGAAATACACTTATTCACATTCTTGCCATTTTAAGATGAAAAGATTGATACCACTCAGATCATATGAAGCTACTGCCTGTTTATCTTAGCACTGGAAACAGGGGGAAACAGCTAGCTTCTGTCCAATGCAAACAAAATCTGCCTCCCAACACCATATAAAGCTCACTAACATGTCACATCGTGTCCTTAATGTAAAAACAACAATTTTCCACTACAGTATTTAGTAATATTATTTTAATATTCCCCAAAATGTGAAACTATTTCTTTAAGCTGAAGTTTTCAGAGCTGCTTCCTGAAGTTTTCTTCACTGTTAAAATACGCTGCTTCTTCTTCGGGTGTGTTCTAAATTCTGGTGCACTCAGCTTACTGTTATACAAGCTAAAGATACTAATTAACTTTTCTTTTATGTATCTAAACTAGAACTATGGCTTGAATTTATTTAACTCTGGGTAGAAAACAGTTGTGACACTGTTTAAAATCAGTGAGACAAAGAAATGTGCTTACTTCCATAATGAGGTTGACGTCGGTGGTGAGGGCCTGCACTCTGTGGAAACTGGCGATGAGTCCGATGGGCAGGAAGCCCTCCTGATCCATCTTCCTCCGCAGGAAGAAGTCCCGCTCCAGGTTGTCCAGGCTGAAGTAGTACTCACTACAGGGGGCAGAGAAACACGGAAACACATGCTCAACTTTATCCAGAATACAAGGACAAATCAACTATCGCTTGTTGCCGTTTTCTCACGTATAATGTGGGAGGGACTAAGACACATGTGAGGGAAACAAACAAGACAAGACAGCTGAGAAGCACCCACACAGAGCTGCATTAATAAGATAGAGATTTTTTGTTTCTAATATTGTTATTTAGTGACGGATTTATCATAAACACAGAAGTGATTTTTAAAAAATGCAAAAGATCTGCTGAATAGAAAGGTGTTTTATCATATTTTAGTTTATTTACTTGCTTAATAATGTGAAATTACGAGGGCCTGGTAATGTGACAAAGATTTAATCCAGTATTTCACAAGAAAAAGTAGTGATAATCAGATTCCAAAGTGTTTAAATCTAACGATTAGTAACCCCTGACCATCTCACAGGGTTTCCTGCAGTGTTCACCAGATTATATTTAAGACTTTTTAAGACCACATACGAGGTACTTAAATACCCTTTTCACAGTTGCACCATAAGTAAACTACTTTACCTTTCTGTGAAACCCTGAATTACTGCTTTAAACTTAACTAAACTTCCTGTGTGCTTTTTTGTAGCAACTGAATTCATGTCTTTGTAAACTTTTCCAGACCTGCAGAAACCCTGATCTAAATAGCTTCCTTAAGGCTTCAGGGAGGCTTGTAGTCAAGTAAGAAGTTCTTCGATGTGTAACGCCTACCACAGATGAACAGCTGGAGAAATTTATTTTAAGTTTCCAACTCTCACTAAAAGGTACTGACCAAATACATAAAGCTTCACATGTTCTGTCTGTACACAAAACGATGTGTAACAGTGACCAAGTATTTTATTATTTTCTGTTTCAGTTCTGCGATCAGAGTAGTGAAAGTTCTCTGCTTTGATGTTTAGTGACAGAAGAGACATCAGGCCGTTTGATCTGACTGCAAACCAGTCTGACATGTGTTACCATGTTCGGCGTTTGTCTCGTTCCTATAAGAGAGGACTTAAACTTACATCTGCCTCTTGATGTAGTCCTTCAGCAGGTCCTGATCAACAGAGTAAAGGTCGTTGCTGCTCATGTTGTCGTAGTAGTAGGTCACTGTGTTGCCAAACTTCTGGCCGTAGGGTCCGTCTTTCATATCGTAGGACTTGTAGCCGTAGTTGTAGTCAAAGTGGCCTTGACAGGACAGAAACAGTCAGTTAGATGGACAGAGAGATTTAGATCCAGCATCAGTATTTAGTTTTATAAAATATTTAACTTTGTTGTATGTTCAAGTTAGGATGCCAGATCCTGACTCCACAGAATATTTCAATGCTGTTTAGAGCATTTATTTTGACAGTGTTAATCAGTTTTCTGATCCCTCTCATTCAGCTGTTGCTTTCATAATGTCTCCTTCACTTGGAAACCACAAGCTTTTAGTTTTGCAGCTGGTAACATGAGACCTGTCACGATAACTACTTTGTTGGATGACATACTGTCCCTGAAATAATTAATAATATAACAATAATAATAATATAATAGCATAATAATTCAAGGATGCCTCAAAGTACAATGAATTATCTGAAATAATTAAAGTAAAACCACACAATCAAGAAAACAAATAAATTGTAATTTTAAAAAAACTGTCTTACAATAGTAGGAAAAATGGTGCCAATATTCTGGCATCATGTTGGGCCGGTGCAAACAAACACGCATGTAAACAAACGGGCAATATCAAGGTCAGCAAAAATAATCGTCATGTCATGCACATATATCATGAAGTAGATAAGATATGTATGATACTGTATGCCTAGGTAACTATTGGTTATTATATGATTATATGATGATTTTGGATAAAGTTCCAAGCAGATAAATTACTTGAATTATTCAGTTTTGAGTCAGACCATTGTTTTATTGAATCCTTTCTCTCCTGCCCAAAAAGGAGCAGTTATTGCCAATATGTTTAAATTCACATTTGAGGAAAAGTTGTGGGATGTGAAAAAAACGACAAACCGCAGGAGCACAGAAGACAGAATTAAAGGTTACAGTAGAAACAAAACTGTAATCACGCTGTTCTTTCAGTGAGAAGATCATAAAAATGCCATCAGAAAAACAACATAAAAAGATCTTAAAGAGTCGAGTAAACACACAAGAGACAAGTTTATCTGGTCAACATTAACTCTGAACGTTTCTTCAGGGCTGCTGAAAGTCAACAACTTATCCTCAAGGAGACGTAAAACTGGATCTAATGGATGATTCACTGCCAAAACCAACAGGCATTCGAGAAAACCTGCTTCTCCTGCTCGATTCAAGGCTTTTCCTCATCCCAACACTCTCTTGGTTGTTATTGCACTTTTCTGTTTTCACTATAGCCTCTGTGGGGCCAGCTCAGGGTCACCCACCACCCAGTTTGAGAGCAGAGTTGGCCCAAACCAAAACTACACACAACACAAAACTCTGAACGCTTGACGCTATTTTGTCAAACGTGCTTCATTCTGTCTTTGCATGTTGTGGCAAGTAGAGGACAGAGAATATTTAAATGAGTAGGTTTGACATTTTTTGGAAATATGCTTACTGTCTTTTCTGCAGAGTGTTAGATGAGAGGATTAATAGACGCTTGTCTGAAAGCTGAATACAAAATTACAGCGAGCAGTCAATAAGCTTACGTAATTATAGAGCAAGCCTGGGTCTGTCTTAAGTTTATAAAACCTGCCTGCCAAGTTTTATAAACTGCCAAGTTTTATTACTTATTAAAATGTTATCCATGTGATGTTTCTGGACAGAATGCTTCAGTTTCTTTTTCTCAGAGTGCCTCTCTGCTTCTTCCAGAAGAATTTTGTCTAATTGCCTGTTTGGAACGCTGTAAGAGCTAGAACTTAGGCTGCTTTATTGGATGGTGGTGCTTCGGGTGATAAAATCAGTTTGTGGCATTTCCGATCTTTATTGCCATAGGTTGAGTTAATATCATTATCAATAAGTGGCATAGCTCTGTTTGTGACTGGCACATCCACTGTGGCTCCTAACGGGGCTTTAAGCAGCCAAACTGCCACACCACTGATGTTGTGTTAGCTCTGTTATCCACAACAGCTCTTTACCTTTCAAGGTTCAACTATCCACCTTTTGACACTAAAACAATAACTTGTGGTGTGATTAACTAGCAGGGCTTGATTGGTAGTATCATTTATATCAGCCAGCCTTGAACCAGCATATAGGACTTTTGTTTTGTTTTGTTTGATTTTTAACTTCAATGCTGAGATCAGAGTTGTGAAAGTTCTCTTCATTGGTGTTTATTCAGAGAAGAGACATGAAGAGCTCATCACTTCTACAGCACGTCAGCAGGTTGGGATCTGACTGAAACATCCATCGTACACTGGAAGTATGTTCGTTTGATCCCGTGTTTCAGTTTTTAGAGATTGTATGTCACTGAATTGTTAATGTGGCACGCTCTTGCACAATTGTGAAACTGGTATGTAACTAAAGTGTTACTAAACAAGTCTTTCCAGTGGTGAGAGAGACACAAGCAGCACAATGGTGACATCCTCACCACTATTGTTTCAGGAAACAAAAAAAGATTCTCATAACCACGTAAGAAATGCTGAGAAAAGAAACTTCTATTCTTGAAACATTACTTGAGGACAAAAAACTGTGGTTAAGTATTTTTAGCATTTTAAATTTGTTCCTATGCGTGTCTTTTCGACATACCCCTTGCGCCACCTCTGCCTCGTCCGCGGCCTCTTCCTCTTCCACGTCCGCGACCTCTGAACCCTCCGCGGAACGGCGTTCCCTCACTCTTCACACTGGACACTTCGTCGTGGTCGTCGCGCCACTCCCGCTCGTACTTTTGACTGTGCCAGTCTGCAGGGAAACCAACAACCTTTCCATCAGCACAACAACACAACACCACACTAGTAGAACAGAACTATTAACAAATGGAGTTTAATGCAAATAAAGTTGTGAAAGCCAAGGGAAACTTTGAGTAACTGCACATAATCCAGCAGTTTCATCACTATTATATTAAATGATAATAAGGAGGTTACTTTTAACTTAATCTTATGCACACCAACAGCTTCCAGCATGTCCTCTTAGCTGCAATGCACATTTAATTTCTCTGTGAATACATGAAATGTTATTTCTACTGTGCACATAGAAAAAGCCGAGCTATCAAAGTAGAAGTAGCAGATCAGCAGGTGCACACAAAGGTCTGTCCACATCCTGCTGTTAGGCCATGCATGCAGTCAACCAATGTGCACCAACTGATCACCAGCTACACATGCAGCAATAAACACAGTTCCAGTACAAAAGTTTTTTAATCTGTTGTTAGATGTAAAACCAGCCGGGCACAATTTCAAACTTATTTCCAGACTCTTTTCTTGCATCTGTGACATTCACCACGTGTCACCTACAGTATGTAGCCTGAACAAATGATGCCTCACTGTGGCTAACAGTGATGCCAGTGCAGGGTGATGACATCACAGACTGACCTCTGAGGTCGTTCCTGGCGTTGGGAGGCAGGCGGGGGTTTTCATTCTGTCTGCTGTTGTTCCTGGAGGCTGAGCGCTCCCTGGGACCCTCTGACTTCACTTCGATCATCAGGGGAACCCACTTCTGCTTGTTTCCTGTAAACACGGAGGGGCAAAACAGTTAGAAAAAAAAACACGCATGAATGGCTTTAGTCATGAAGAGCTTAATTCAGCTTTGAATTTTGAAAGGCGTCTGCAGGAATCAAATACTGGATGAAACTGTTTTGTTATTCTAAGGAAACAGACACCAATTTCTTTTGTATTTCTCTTTTTGAAACTGAGTCTTTTTAAGGCATAAAGACCTTTAAGTAATTTTTGTTAACTGATAAACTCTTTAAGATGCTTATTTACCTGTAAATACCAAGTGTATAAATATGAGAAAAGTTATATGTAAAACTTTTTTCTCCATACAGCAGTGATCGAACCTGTAAAGGTATTGCAGCCATTGTAGTTACTTCAGATAATGATACTGTCTCAATAAAACATTTATTGAATATCCAATGTGACAATCTCACAAACAGGAATCAAATGATTATATTGATTAAGTAGAAGGGAATAAATACTAAAAATAAATATCTCAAACCTTTCTAATCACTAGTGGTGAAGGAAAGAAGGCCAGTTTGTTTTCAAGACAGCAAATGGTAGATACAAAATTCCCAGTTGTCCATTTTCAGAAGCAGGTATTTGGGATTTGGGATTCAGCAGCATGTCTGTATAATGAATAGTTAGCTGGTTTTCACAGCATTTAGTCACTGGATATGTTAAATGTGCAATTTTGGAATAAAAAAAATTGAGATCACCACTGCTGAGTCTTTAATTGGAGTAAGTATCCTGCAGTACCACTGCTGGCCAGCAGGGTGCATCAGTGATATGCTGCTTAAAACAACATCTGGTTGTAGGGGTGTTGTTTGGGTGTGTGAGTGAGTGTGTGATGCCACATGCAACAGGAGAGTACATGACAGCCAGTTTTAAGTGACGTGGCCCTGTGTCTATCTGCTGACTGAGTAGGTAAGTGAAGAAGGCAGAGAATAAAGCCAGAGAAGCACGACAGTTTCTACTGGATATTTTGACAAAAGTAATGTGGAACAGCTCAAACAGCAAGATAGCTGACCAAAATTTTGGACCAGCAAAAAACAAAAAAAACAGTCCAGCAGCCACAATGTTGATCATTTGCATAATTAATGAAGCTTTGAATGTCAAACGACAGCCTCACATCCCAATTCTAAGTAGACAAAGAGACCTATTTAGGGTTTAAATGTCTTCTGGACCCAGCACGAGTGTTCAGGTGATTTTTGTTTTGTTTTGGGGTTTTTTTGGGGGGCGGGGCTTCAATGCTGAGATCAGAGTTGTGAAAGTTCTCTTCATTGATGTGTAGTCAGAGAAGAGACATGAAGAGCTCATCACTTCTACAGCACATCTGCAGGTTAAATGTGACTGATACATCTCCAGTTAGTGTAAGAAAAGGTTTAGGTGGTTTTATTGTTTCAAACAGACTTGATATTAAAATATATAGAACAGAAATGCTTATGATGGTTAGACCATGACTTTGTTGCCCTTTCATAATTAGCTTGGACTGTAATGATTTGATCATTTCAATGGGAATATCTAACAATTATCTGGGCTATGTTGCACACACATTATAGTCACATCTTGAGTGAGTATATATATATATACTGAGGTTTAGTGTGAAACGTACAAGCCTGTTTGGATGCTAAAAGTAACAATTCTCCAATCCATACGCACCTTTTTTCTTCGGCCCATTCTTCTGGGAGTCGTCATCACCGTTCTTCTCCTCTCCAGAGTCATCTGACTTGGCCTTCAGGTTCTCCTTGCTCTCCTCAATGATCTCCCTCTTCTCCTTTGACTCCTTCTTGGTGGTTGTTGTCGTCGTCGTCTTCTTATGACCCTGGAGAGGAAATGGGTTGAGACAGACATTTAGGAAAGAGCTGTAGAAACCATTAGGTCCATCAAAAGAGGCTTAAATCCTGTTCAAACAAGAGAAGAGTTAAAGGGAGACTTTGCACAAAAATATTTTGGGTAATACATTTTTACAGGACACATGAAACTGGGTGAAAGTAGTGCCACAGATACAATGTTATATGCTCACATATTCACACACATTTTCTGATTTAGCAAGTGGAATCTGACATCAAAGCAAAATTTGTTTTTGGTTAACACATGCACAAGATTGCAGTCAGGCAACGGACAGAAACAGTGATTCAATCCTGGCTTAGCAACATAACTACCAGGCACTGCAGAGCTGGGGGGGGGGGGGTTACAGTGATTCCCATTAATTACCTCAACTATGGCGGCCCTCCTTAGTCTAATTTGCCCCGTCATTAGTCTCATAATAACATTAAAGATCTTGTCATTGCTTCAGCAAAGCATCTCTCACTCTCAGTCATTTAGCCCCTTTGCTGTACACAATCACACTCCCGAGTGGAGGTGGGTGGACCTAAACGCTCACTACGGCCCCCACCTCCCCTTCCCATCAAAGCGGGTGTCAATGTTTGCAACTTCCTATCTACGAACTTTGATGAAACTCTGCAGAAAACCTCTGTGGGGACCAGACAGTCCAGACAATATGTGGGAGTGATGACACTCCTCATAGGCACACAGAATTTTAAAACAGCCATCTAGTCTCTCAGTCAAGGTTTAGTTACAACTCTGTACAACTGCTGACTATAGGCTTATGTTTACATTGTAAACTAGCAAAAGCCATTGTACAGCTAGTACCAGGCGGCAGAACCAAAGCTCAGTGTTGTATTTTATAATTTTCTACATTATGTATTTTCAATTTCTTATTTATGTTCATGTTATTTACGATCTAGCCTCTTAATCTTGTTCTCAAAGTGCACCAGATTGATGCATTTAAGGTTAAAAGCAAAAATTTCTTCCTGGGGAGCATGCTTCCAGACCCCCTTTAATGGTCGAAGGGCCAACCATCAAAGTCTCATGAAATTCCGTGTGAAACACTGTAGGCATATTTGTACATTGAAAATATTTAAAAAAGAAAAACCCTATTTCTATAGGTTATATCTTATTTCAACATGTAAATTCTACCCAATTTTCCACCTTGAGTGTTTACTTACAAACCACTTTAACCTGCTCACATACATTGGTATCCAGAGTTTCAAAAGTGCTGTCCTTACTTTTCAACTTTCTAAAACCATGAACTTTTGGTTTTTTGCCTGTGACATGTAGCTTTAGCCTTTGGTCAATCAGCATGGCATTATGGTTGTAGCCAATAAACGCATATTTAAGACTTTTACAGGCTGGTTGTTTTAAAATGAGTGAGCCACAGACTGCATTATCAGCCTGCTCACAGACTTGACTTTAACTTAATTAGCTAACTAGCTATAGCTGATAAAAGTTGTATTTGCGTAAATGTGAAATCAAGGAGCAATTGTTTTAAAAAAAAAAACCAACAACAACTAACCACTTAGCAGTGGTAACCAAGAAATGGGTGGGATTTAGTGTATGGTAAGTTATTGCTAATGACTTGATCAGAACATCTATAGCACTGGAAAATATAACCTTGTCCAGCAGTTCCTGAACTCGTTTATGTATTCTACTAGTACATAATCGACACATAACAGCAAATGCGAAATTCATAATCTATAATGAAAGTAAAATAACGTCAATGCGTGGATTTGAAAAAAAGAATATTTATTATTCTCAACAATCTAGTTTGTAGAATACACCGTCATCAGTATAAAAATATGTTTTACATTCAGAAGAAGTTTTGTGTTCAATCAAAATGTTTGAGAGAAGCATTTCATCCATTCAGGTTGAAAGTGTAAATATTACCTTCTCAGGACCACAATAAAAGTGACCGGGACAAAGCAGACTTTGTATGTGGTTTACAGTTTTAATTATCTCACCTTTTGTTCAATCTCATTATAATGTCTGAGTACAACAGAGCAACACAACTACAGCCACTGTCCACCAGCCAAACCTAAAGAACATATGGGTGTTTATGAATTGCCTTTGTTGGTTTTCTTTGCTCACAGAGCTGATATCCGTCTTTATTCAAATCAAACAGAGGTCAGCCGCTCATCACCGCTACGGCAGCTCAGCTATCAGCAAAATATGTATCCGCAAAGTTTGACACTTCTGATGGGTTTGCACAGGAATCATGCAAAGCATTTGACTCAAGTGCGGTGACAAGAAGTACAACACACTTCAAGCACAAAACCATTCTGTGCACATACACACATCCTCAAACCTTGATGTGATCAGCCTTCAATGTATCACATCGCAAACTAATCTAATCGCACTGAACTAAAATGCTGCACTTCAAACATACATCAAAATCAAAATGTAGGCACAAACATTCGTGTTACACTTGCAAACCTTGCAAATGTGTGGATAACTGTATCCACACATACAACAGTTTTAAAATGTTGTGATTAGAATGGTGGAGAGATGATCTTAGAAAGCTGAAGAAACAAATTTAAAGCATAACTAAAGTAAGTATTTGTACTTATCCCAGGCTGCAGTGCTTCTTCTTCCCTATTTAGTCTTGTATGTTTGTGTCAGCGAGTTAGAGCTTTAAAATTTCATCTCTTTAATGATTTTCTACTGAGAAGTGAAAGAAGAGCAACCCAGGCTACATATAAAATTACCTGTAGAACCTAAAATTTACACTTAATTTTATTTAAACCCTTTATTTATATTATTCCCAATGCTGTATCTGCAAAATGTGTGTATTGTGTTAAGCCCTTTTCAGACATTGAACATTGCTGGCTTCATCCATCTGTTAAAGTAATTGTAATGGTAATAACAGGACTGTTACAGAAAGAGCCACAATTAACATGTATACTTTGGGAACAATGTTTTAGGTTCTCTAGCAGGCTGCATCGGTGATTGAGTTTAAAACTTGTCTATTCAAGCCTTAATTGGACATCATGGATGCTGGCCCCCAAATTTCACTAGTGTTTATCCTTTCTAATAATATTTCTCATCTGTTTCTTCATTTATTCAAAAATAAATTCTGTTGTACATTTAAAATGTCTGACAGTGCACAAACACTTCCTCACATGCTATATGTAAAGTGTTTTTCTAGACATTAATTTCATCCTGCTGTTGGCATGAATGAAAATTCTAAATAAATAAAGGAAGTGCTGGTTTGATTGTTACCGAGGTTGTACAAGGATTTGTGTTTTTACCTCTTCTGCCCTAAAAAAAAAAAAAAAAGAAAAATTATTTTTTACATTTTTGACATGAGAAATCTCTCTTGTATGATTTAAAATTGCCGCACTCACAGCATTTCCTGGTTTATCAGGCTGGTGTAATATTGCCATCACATTTACATAACGAGGTGCATGTCTAAGATGGGCTTTGGAGTAGCAAGATCGTGCTATAGTTCTTTAAACAGGCAAAAGAAAAATACCTTGAGGCTCGATTTAAGGCACAAATTGCGGTAACAATGAAACAAATAGAATAACTGTTAAAACTCTACCCTGCAAAAGAAAAAGAGCCCCGCTGATGGAGAAGGCGAAGAAGGAGAGAAGATAGAAACCGAGGTAAAACAAGAGTGATGGGCATTCACTCGATGGAAAGAGATCTGGTCTGGTCAGTAGCCAGGCTGCTAGGAGTAGCCATGTAGCTAATGCTGTGTTTGTACAAGTGGCGCCAACAATAATACCACTTGGAAATGATAGTGGGAGGAAAGTTGTTTTGTAATATGTGGTCTTAATGCTGAGCATATATTAAAAAAGACTGAATTTTCAATTTGGCATTCAATTTTTTTAATTCTCATTTTTAAATTCTTCATGAAGTGTGTTCTGAAACCTTAAATTTAGAAGAAAGAAGGAGGCAGAGGATTAAACAGACAGTCATGCAGTCAGGTTTTTGATAAAAGGCTTCAGTGTCAAGATGCTAAAAATATGTTTGGAGTTTCAAACATTGCATCAGGCCATGAACTGAGTGCAAATCTAGAATAACTGGTTTATAAAACATCTATAAAACCTTTCCAAGTGCAGTAACTTAAAGTCATTGTTGGTGTTATTTAGGACTTGTGCACACTTACTTGGTCAGAATTCTTAACAGGTATGAAATGTGAACAATTTAAACTTTTTTTCTGCAGTGACAGGGCCAAATAACTAGCACAAGTCCAACAAGCCAACCAGCAATCAAGCAGCTGGGGACACAACATTGTTACCTGTTGCCTAGTCCCATCTTTGATTTAAGCACTTTGTACATTACTTTGTGGTATGACTACTTGAATCACAGGGTAATGTACAGAGTGCTAAGGTTCCAAATTACTTTGAAACTCTGGACAGTTGCTGTCACTGCATCTAGACCCATGAAAGAGAGGCAGCTAATGTTAGCTGGAGAACTAATGTTAGTTAGTGCTTCTGAGGTTCAATACCAACAGGATTGTTGTTCCTTTAGATGCTATAAAAACGGGGTGAAAGGTCATGATTGGCAGCTGAGCCCCGCTCGCGTGATCGAGTCAGGTGGGTGTATGGGCAGGAACTCGATACCACGGCTCCACCACCCGATCACTACTGCGCATAGTCTGGCTCCAAATGAAGTCACCAGGGCAAGATGGCAGCGCTCGTAGCCGGGATATTTAGCCTTCATTTTTGTACAATGGGAGGAAGTGGAGACACGTCGTCCATCTTTATTTATGTTGATGGGTTCACAATGGAAATAATTACTGGACTTTATAGTGAGATCCTTGACATACATGTGATCTGGGTCCCTCCTCTCTCTCAAATAAATTAAACTTTAAAAAAAAATCCTCCTTTGAATAATTTGAGATGAACACAGCATTGAGTGAGCAAGAGATGACTAAGCAGTGCTAACGCTTAATGCAAGCAATCTAAGCTAACTAGCTTATAGGAAGAGTGATGTTTCCTCACACAAAAAGTGAGGAGAATTCCGTTTTCAGTTTGACTTCAAGTAGGTTTTAACTGACTGATGTCTTTCTTCTGTTTGACTTGTTAGTATCATAAGAAGGTAGGCAGGCTGCAGATTTTATAGGCTACAGGTTGAACTTACAGTGGGTTTCCATGTGTCTCTGACCTGCCTGACAGTCGGTGGGCAGGACACGGTCCGTGTCACTGCCTCAATCTGAACAGAAGGAGGGAAGAGCAGTTTAGAGAAGGTGGACCATGATGTGTACACACACACACACACACACACACACACACACACACACACACACACACACACACACA
>JBBPCS010000226.1:6171503-6184729 GCA_037974645.1 Hollardia meadi
TCGGTATCGGCAATCGGCCTAAATGAGTTTGAAAATATCGGCATATCGGATATCGGCAAAAATCCAATATCGTGCATTCCTAGTTTTAACCCTGGTGTCTGGGTTGGATGATGATGGCTGGACGTAGAACAGGCTTTATGTACACTTATGTGATGTGGTAGGTTCTAGCCCATGTCTTATATATGTTTTATGTATTGTATTATGTAGAATAAAAAATAAAGTTAAAAGGGTGAAAGTTCAACTATCCAATTCCACAAAGTAAAGTCAACTCTGCAGTGAAACAGAAAAGCAAGCTGATGACGTGCGTCCCACTGTATCCTTTAAACTAAAATAGTTCCAACAATCAACAGTAAGCCTGGCCAGTAGTGCCATGCCTGGGGTTATTGTGAATATGTGCTGCTTAGTCAGAATCCAAATCCACCTTTCTCTTGCCACAAATTTAAGTCACATACAATGAGTACCAGCACTGTGACCCTAAAACAAGCTGCCTGAGCCATGGAAATACATTTCCAGCCTTTCAGTGGATGTTCTTATCCAGGACTGGAGTCCAGGATCTTGTTCAAGGACACAAAGAGTACACATGACTGATTAAACAGCATTCTACCTGTAACACACACTAAACTTTTTAATTTCTGGCTAGTGGACAATCATTTTGACCAAAATGAAACCTTGCAAAACATTCTAGAGCAAGAACTATACCGAGTTTGCCACCATCTTCAGTAAAGAGTAAAACTTTTGAGTTTTCTTCTGGGCTACACTCACACCAAAAGGTCAAGCATGTTCCCTCATAATACAGTCACACATCTTTCCCTTTTCTCCCCTTGTGAAATACTGTATGGTTTCCCTCCTTATATCTTATTATTCAAATGAAACATTGTGGGAAGGGAAATTAACTCTTTGATTCAACTACTAACAAATTGTAAACATACAACCTGTGGCAACTTCTAAAGTAGATACGGCTTTGAATTACACTGCATTAAAGGGCAACGGGAGGGTTGGAACCTCTTCTCTGAACACACAATCGACAATCCAGTTTTTGGTCTTTAAATGCAACATAAAAATTTGTACTACTGCCTGGCTATTTCAACCCCTGGCTTCCAACCAGGTTTACTTGCTGATCTGACAGCTTTTGGAGCACATCCATCCAGTCCACCCAGACTGCTCCAGATTAAGGGTACAGGCTGTACTCTTAAGTGCCTCAGCAAAGCAAACATACCAGCTGGGAAACAAATGGACAATACAAATCGCTGACAGATCATGGGTCAGAATCATGATGATCTGACTGTGCAAGTGCAAAACAGACAGCAACCAGGAAAACGCACACATGACTGTGAGGCAAGACACCACGTTGCCTTGACACAGAGCAAATAAAGGAGCTGTTTACATGTACATCACCATTAATCGATCAATTATTTGGCATTAAGCCCTTAATTTGAGAAAATCCACGTTTATTTTTATGATAAAACACAATTGCTTGTCCTGTTTTTTTTTTTATAACGGACCAGTGTGAGAAGCATGGTGACTGGTGACTCTTGCCAGTCCGCCTGTAGCTTCCATGCTAAACGACAACTAGCTGGGTGGAGAGGCAAGAGCCGATTTTGCGCTGACAACTGATACACGACATGACAACCGGATTATCAACCACCAAACAACCAGAATGTCACACTTAAGACAACATCAAATGATTTATGTTGTCCCGAGTTTGCCCCGACCCAAAGCAGCTTGCTAGCTAGCAGCGTCCATGCCTTTCTCTCGGGGAACACGTGGAGTGAACACGTGATGTCTCATAACAAACCTGCTCCCTTTTAGAGAATAAACGAGCAGAAGTTTCATGTTGGGTCGTGTTTCAGTGTCGAGAATCGATCTTAGAAAGCTCTAAAGCTGACGTGTTTTACAAGGGGTGACTGGAAAAGGACAGTGGCAACCTGGAAGCTAAGCTAACATCTGGGTGGGAAGGGCTTGGCGACGCGCTAGGCCAAAAAAGAGACTGTGTACTATTGTTAGCTGGCTAAGCAGCTACACAGCCGGCCAAGCCCGTGGCTTTTCTTCTAATTTATGCAATGCGAGACATGGGCGGATCGGTCATTAATGGCTGGTGTGGCTGTATGCCGAAACCCACGCCAAACAAACGTGCAACTTAAACACTAGCGACCACCGGTTAAAAAAATCTTACAAGCACTGAAAGTGTGTCAGCTACGTTCGCGTTTGAGCAGATGGGTGAAGGAGATGAACACAAGTGAGGAAGAACGTGGTGATGAAGCAGGCTAAACATAAGGACATTAGAGCTACTACTACCGTCTTCTAGCTTAAAAGCTTATGCACGGTGACACTGCTGACGCTGTCCTCCCTGAAATGCCAGAAAAATACACCCACCTTCCCAAATACGTTATCCAGTAAAATAAATACACTTGGTCCGGTGTGATAACACTAGCACCGCAACTTCCCAACCATAGCACAACACAACGTGTCCATAAACGTGCAGCGCAGCCAGCGAAGGACACAAACTGCTTAATTACACGATACTCTTCACCTTATGATGAAGGAGATTGGGTAGAATTTCATCGTAGATCTAAAGTAAAATTAATATTGTTTAGCATGTGATTAAATTGGTTAAACACCGACTTTCCTGGCATTAAAAGTTTTTTTTAAGTCAATTAAGCCCTATAATTCCCGAAAAGCTAAAGGGAATCATTTTCCAGCATTTTAACTTCATGTAAGGGCGTGATCCCTTGTGAAATCAGCCACCCATGGGTCCACTCTGCCACCCTGAACTCCAAGAATAGCCTTGGGAGCGGGGGGGTTACTCCAAATATAACCAGCTTGCAACAAGAGCAACAAGAGGGCAACCACAGGACTGGGCTTGTTTATGCGCTCAATTGGCTCTTTTTGGTTCAATAAATGATATCTAAACTCTGTGATAGCTGCTGGGGTCGTCTCCTGTCAGCACACCTGGGCGGAAAGACACCAACATAACACTGACAGCCAGTAAATCAACACGTAGGGAGGGTACAAACCGTGGTGTGCTTGTCCATTCACGCTGACCACGGTCACCGCATTCATTTTCCTAGTCCACGGGTTCACCTTGGGCGGGGGAGCTTCCGTAAACTCCTTTTTGTCGCAGCTTTTAACAGTCTCCTCGTTTTGCTTGTCTTCGCTGTTACAACCCCCTTTGCCCTCCTCTTCTGTCGCCTGCTTGGAGGTCTGGTTCTCCGTACCGGGGGTCCCTCCCTGCCCGAGGCTGCTGCCGCCGCTGCTGCTACCCTGGTCGGCGACACCCGTCTGCCGCTTGGCCCCGTCGCCCCGGCCGCCCTCCTCTTCCTCCGGCTCACCGTGGATCACTTTACCGTGCTCCTCCGCTTTGGCAAGCGGGTTGCCGGGCAGGAGAGTCTCCACCTGAGTGGCCATTTCCCACCACCGTCTTTCTTCCCCCCTCAGGATTACCAATCCTCCCCCCGGCCCGAATTCGCTTTCAATATCAAGGAAATGTTAAGTTGTTCCGCCTCTGTCGCTCCTAGACCAAAAGAGCTTCAGTCTAAGACGCAGAGCAGTCCGCGCTGAATTAAAACATATATAAAACTAAAGAAACGTGTCCGGGGGCCTCTCAGGATTACAACCGTAACTCCACCACTAGCAATATGGATGATCCCCACCACGCGATAGAGGGGGCGCGCACGTACGCCGTAGAGGGGGAGTAGCCACTTAAAGTCGGGAGCGCGCTTTTGTGTCAGATCGAGATGCTGCTTTCAAGTGCTTCCTCGTTGTACAACCTCTTCACTTCCATTTTCGGAAGTCATAAAGCGTCATTGTGTCGGTGGCGTTCGCTTCGAGTAACGAAATGTATCATGGATATATAATTTGTGCATTAAGCTAGTTTATTTTAGTGTTTAAAAGAGAAATAAAGCACCCCAGTTTGGGGTCGCTGCATTTTTTTAATGCACAATTTTCTCATAAACTACAACTGCCCTCAATAAAGGCCTCAATAAATGCAAAACCCCTCTCATCTTAAATGACTAAATAAAAATCTATAATCTTTACGAGCACACACACACACACACTCTATAAACTTATATGAATAACATATGGAACCTTTACTTCACATTTTTAGCCCACGTCACATTACCACAACTTGGGTTCCCGAAAAAATAAAACCTTACCAGTTGTAGATTAACTTCATCACACCTTTAATGTGTGATTTCATTAGATTGCAGATTTATTTGTCTGCCTTTGAGGTGATTTATTAGCTAGTTAGATAAACAAGGTCCACATAACATGGCCATCAGCCTATCACTGTAAACATGACAGATAGAGGACCGTTCATCAGTCATGATAAACCTTTAGCAGGTTAGGCTACACATTCATCATATTTGGTGTGTACATGTACATACATATGTTTTCCAACACATGTATGTTACATTTAATGTTACACCAGGCACCAATGGTTGATGAAGTGTTTAGATCCTTTACTGAAGTAAAAGTTGTAAAACCACAATGTAAAAATACTTTTTTTAAAAACACTACTTAACAAAAAAACATACTAAAAGCATCAAAAGTAAAGCTACTCGGAATAGTATAATATTATATGAATTAGGCTATAGGCCTATAATTGGCTTATCATTATTGATGCCTTGACAAGTCAGCCTAAAGAGCATTTTAAGGTTGGAGCTAGTTGGTGTGGAGCTAGTTTTATTATCAATGTTTTTTTAAATTATTATTATTAACAGTTGTTTAATCTATACCAATGCATCATATCAATAGTTTGATTATATGTTTATTTAAAATCCATCCAAGTAACTAGTTGAAGTATGAATTCCATAAAAATGGGAATACAAATGCTACAAGAAAAGTACAAGTACCTCATCATTGTATTTATGTACAATAAATTAATTTATGTAGCCTACTTGTTTCCATTTGCACATAAGGGTAATGTAGGCTAGTGTTTAATGTCTTTTCAAGCCAGAAGACAGAACCTTTTGGATTAAAGTCACTTACATTTAATTTAATATTTATAGCCTACCATTTATGTATTTGTGAGGTGCAACGCCTGTTTTATATTCAAAAAATAAATATTATATATAAATGCATTTACTTACGAAGTTGCTAAGCCAAGGCGATTTACGTCTAAATTTTTCCGATAATTTGAACGCAGCGCGGAGCCCTGGATGACGTCGGTCTAGCTCTCTGGTCGTGTCCGCAAATCACCGTTATCTCATTAAATATCTGCCCAAAACACATTGTTTTTATTGTAACTACCAGCTCATAATATCTTGGGATGATGATTTGACATAGTTTTGTCAAGTGAGTATTTTATGCGTCTCTGTTTTCTAAAATCTGTCAAAGAAGGTGGAAAAATGCAACTAAACCCCTCTTCACTGTTCCTACACGCTACACACGTGTCCATACCGGAGCAGCACGTGTGTTTAACTCTTTAGTGCAGTTTTCCAAGGAATTCTATCTTCTTTTTTTTCAGAAATTCTATAGTTTCACCATAACTAAGTTGGAGTGTGTGGGGTTGCGTCGTATGTGACCATGTGCTTGTGTGTGTTGTTGCGTCTACAGTGACTTCGAACAACATTAAACTACATTAAAGGAACTTTTTTTTAGTCAGTGTGGTTGATTATGTAATAGCCATAAGTGTTTGAGAACGTAAGTTATGGTTTCTGTTGAATAAGAAAGAAGTGAAACGTCACACACAAGTTAAAGTGGCTGACTGTAGAGCCACTATTCCTTTTTTGCAAGAAGTAACCAGGTTTTTTACGTTTTCACACAGGCTACAAGGAATTTGCTTTGGTATTTTGGTGCATAACATTACATCACTTTAATGTTGCATATTTTTAATTAATAATGTGAATATGCCTAGAACCTAATGTTGTCAAATAAAGTGAAAGTGGTAAAAAGCACAATATTTACTTCCTAAATATACTTCAGTAAAGGTATTAAAGATTTCCTGCACACATGTATCAGGGTATACATAAATATTCTCTGTGTGTCTGACATGATCTTTGCAGAAAACACATTAAAATCCTTAAAAATGGCCTCTATTCATTCTCCCTTATTGAAAATTTCAGAACATATCTATATATTAAAAAAATAAATAATTTCATTCAATGCTGGACACAAGATGCCTTTCACTTCACTGTAAGTCCATTCTCAGTGCCCAGCCCATATGGTTTACAAGACACTAACAAACAGCAGCAATCATATGTGAGTGAAAGTACATATACTAATAATACAATTAGCAATAGTGTAAAACTAAAGTTTCTGACATTGTTAACATTTCCGTACTCTCACAGATTCATACAGCCAGACTTTCATATGTCACATAACTAAGGAACCAAACAAGGAAGTATCAGAGGTGTGTAGCTGGGTGTAGCTACAAATTGGTATTTTGCAAGTTAAGTTTTGCTATTTTCAAAACAATGATGACCAGGCGTAGCTACATATTGGTGCTTTGCAAGTTAAGTTCCACACTTTTTAAAATGATGACTGGAGAAATGGTGAGCCTTGATGTAATAACAAAGGATTAGAAAACACAGGTTTTAATAAGTGCACTGTTTTGAAAAGTTTACATACGAATAAATGGGTTTTGCTACGTAACTTAAATTGAGGCCTGACAATGTTCCCTTCATTTATGCTGGGGAGACAGCGAGTATTAGCCAACGTGTTGGTCAACCATTAAGTTTATTTTTCTAGCGTTTTACCCATTGACCATGTCGACACAAATCTGCAATTTACTAGATGATGTTAGCAAACATTTTCTATTGCTTGGTGGTGTTGACGAAGAAAGTTACGGCAAGCGCCACTCAAAATAATTTGTCAGATAGATAAGCCCCTGAATTAGATGATGGCTGTATTCATTATGATAATTCTGACAGGAAAACTTCACATGATTTTTGAGGTCGTTCTTCTTTGAAATTGGTTTCCGGCTTAAACATGTACGACTGAATTTGCTCCTACTACTTGCTATGTTATGGCCTACCATAGCTAGCAAAACAGAAAACAAGCAAAGGCGTGTGTGTTTGATGAGCAGATTAAAGGTAAGTAGGTACGCTGCAGCTGCAGGCGTGCACCGAAGGGGTGGGTGGAGATAGAGGCGGGGACCACCCATACTCAATGAAAGCAAGGGTGTCGAGTTACATGTAAGCCATTTTAAGGAGTGAAGTAATTTCCTTCATGAAAAAAAAGGTAAAGGGCTTTTTTAGGGATTTAATCAGTGCTGGGAGATGGACTTTAAAAACATTAAATGAAAATGAAAGAGTAAGTGCTGGTTGATCAAACTCCAGATTGTTGTCAACATTACTGACATTTAAAATCATGTATAGCAACAACCTGTGATCAGTATTCTGTTATTAAAAGGTTAAATATCTTTTAAACCTGTCATTATCCTATGTTAAATATAAGGTCTGACATATGAAAAGTATACACATGAGCATTTAGCAGCTGGAATTTACGGAGACTTCAGCTGCGGCACACAGCCTTCAGGATTCCTTGAGTGCTTATGACTAAAGCCTCAAAAATGCTGTCAGTCAGTATCAATCATGGCATGTATGTAATTTCTCACTCCATGCTGTAAATTATTGGATTATCATGATGGGTGTAGCATTGGTTGCTATTCCTCTGTGTTTGAATAATGGGCCCGCCAAGGGGTGTAGAGGAGAAAATAGAGTAGTGATTTGAGGAGAAACTGTAGGCCAAGACAGAAAGCTTGTAACATTGTACGCCTCATGAATTCTCATAATTCACATACTCACAAACACCTTTCACAACTCTTCCTCATACCTGTACTACTCTGATTGGTGGTACTGACTTATGAATACAATGAGTAATAAGGCCAGGCCTCAATTAGTACAGGCATTCCGCCTTTACAACTGATTTTTTTGAATATGATTGTCCATAAATATGACATGCTATTATTAAACTGGCTCACTGGCAGAGTGTCCTCATCATCAGAGAATCTAGAAGAGGGGACACACATTTGTTTTTCATTCTTTTCATTTTATTTTAGGTCAGGTTTTTTTCACTTCCAGATCAGCTAAATGTGCTAAAGAGATACTTAATAAAATTCAATGCAGTACATTACAAATCAGCTTTGAAAATGAGATTATGCAATCTGCAGCAGCACCAAAATCCCACAGACAGGAACCGAAATCCCCCACCTGAATGGGGTGTGGTGGACAAGACTAGACCAGCCGCCCTCCTCTGGCTGTTACATTATCAGTCATCCAGATGAGAAAAGCCAAATGTCAGACACCTGCCTGAATACAAGACAACAAAAAAGAATTCGTTGTGGAAATCAGTGCCAAATAAAACCTTTCAGCATTTATCTTAAAAATCAGTTTTGCAATTCTTCACCTGACTGGAAAAGAAAAAACAAAAATGCATGTTAGTAGCAATACAGTATATGGTTATAAGATCAAAAGGTGCACCAACAAAATATTGTGTTTTCTAAACACCCCATTATATACAAAACATCAGGTTACAACAGCAGATATTTTTTATGTTCACATATTCCAGAAAACGTTTTTGCACTTTAAACTTCAGTTTTATCTCGGACCACGCTGGGTGTGGTCAGAAAAGTTGTTTGTGGCACCTTGCCACAACAAAAAACCCTTATTTGGTTTATGCAAAAAGGAACATTTCTGATATTTCTCCAAAGACCATTTTTCTTCCTTTTAATAATAAACAAACCACTCATAATACATATAAAAACCTATTGACATTATTTTTGACTACACAAAAGGATGGCAAAATGTGGCCTGGGGCCCATTCAGTAATCCATCTATGGACAGAGCTGTGTATCATCAGCATAGCAATGGAGCAAGAAAATATTGTAAGCTAATAATTGGCGTAAGAGAAGTGGTGTTTGCTGAGAAGAGAAGGGGACCAAGAACAGATCCTTGAGGTACCCCACTGGAGAGGAAATTATGCTTGAACACCTTTCCTTGCCATGCGATTTTGAACAATCACCATGGTAAGTGGACTCATAAGTGGACATGGACTCAAACCAAAGTAGACTTGTTTCCAAGGTGCCCAGCTAAAAAATAGTTGATAGGAGGATTTGTAGAAGTCCTTTCCAGATGTTTTTCACACTGTGAATTTCTCCAATAGTTGTGTAAGTTAGGACCAGACCAGAATCAATGACCACCAATATTTTGCACGATGAATAGGGGCCTGTCTTAAATTTGGATAGGCTATTGTGGTTAAGTCTGAAGTATTTAATATTTCAAACTCTAATGTCCAATTTAAGAGTGTTACTTTATTTGTATGTTGAAAAGATGTTGTCATGGACTGGTGTTCGTGTGTTTTGGGTCACATATAAACAACAAGCCATGACACATCAGTGTCAGACCATTGGCGACAATACCTTCTAATTCCTCTGTACTGCATCCTTCTCTTTATGTCTCTCTCTGTTTTTTCACCGCCCGGCTACTGTTTGGCCCTATTCACAACAACATAAACACAACGTACATCTTATGAGACATGTACACACACATATATACACCGCACGTGCATGCAGGCACACATGCACACTGGTTTCCTCACTAAGGAGTTAATCTGACTTTATTCACAGGCTGCTGAAGTTGTTTCTTTGTTGAGCAGAATGCAGAGGTAGATAAAATATACATACAAATATTCTAAATTACATAATAGCTTCCATAATTAACTTTTATGTTTATCAAGGATTTTTAATTCAATCTATTCTTCAAGTTTCTGCATAAAACTTACATTTATTGTCATTTTTGAGATGTAAGACTGTGTATGTAATGTGTAATCTGATGCACTTACTTTAGTCACTGCATCCGGCCAATAAGAGAGACTCCAGAATCAAACTCCCTGTAATACTACAATGTATCTGTTTTACAATTCCGTTTTTGTACGTATTAAACAAATGCAATACATGTTGATTAGTGAGTAATAGAGGTGCTGTTAGGTAGATTTTTATTTTTGGACAGAACCATCATCTTTCTATCAATTAAGGTGCACCTCAAAAATCAAGTCTTTTTTCTCTCGGCCTGATCTGTATAAGGTCATCCATGCCTTTATTTCCTCTCGGTTAGATTATTGTAATTCATTGTATTCAGGGTTGAGCCAAAAAGCAATTTCATGCCTTCAGTTAGTACAAAACGCAGCTTTTTAAATTTTATTTCATACTTTGTATTCCATTCCTTGTTTTTATTTGTCAGTCCATTTATTTGATCCTGTTTTAAACTTGTAAAGCACTTTGTAACTCTGTTTTAAAAAGTGCTGTATAAATAAAGTTTATTATTACTATTATTTGGTTTATGCTAAACTTAGCTCACTGGCTACTGATTGTAGTTTCATAGAGTATATGACCTTCTCATGCTCTCGAAAAGAAAGCGAATAAGCTTGAACTGCTGATCTGCTGAACGTTAAAGCTCGATGGCCAATTCATGTAACAGCTTTCAGAGGTAAATTGTTCCAGTATAATGTTAGATTCTGATCTAAAATTTGAAAACCATGAAAAAAAGAAAAAAAAAGAATAATGAGGTCACAAACATCAGAGAGACTCTGGCTCCTCAGGTGCTCAGTAGGTTGGTCAAATGTCTTGTTTTTGATGTGTCTATAGCAAATTGTAAGGTGCCCTTTTGAAAATAATTACTTTGGATAGACAACATTTCCTATTTGGGGAACAATGTGTGGAACTCATCACTGATGTAGTAGGAAGCAGGGAATATTTGTTTTGAAAGCGCTCTTTTGTTGGTGTTTTTAAAAGCTTGTGGGAGACTCCGACATCTGAGGTTTGAGAGTCGGCAGCCAAACAAGCATTGAATTTAAAAGCTATGTGACAAATGATGTCAGTGTGGTTGTTTATTGCATTAAAACCAATTTTGTATGATGAATCTCTTATTCTAGAATGATACATGGACAACCATAGACTTAAGCAACATGTCGGACCTCTGTTATTACCTGTATGTACACATTAATGCACTGTGTGTGAAACACTTCAGTAGCACAGTGCTGGTGGTTTTGGCCTTAGGACAGACGACACACGGTTTGTTTCCAGGTACCTGAATGAAACTCATACAAACAATGTTTGAATGTATGAACGGTGAGGTCTATGTTTGTCACTGCTGGTGAACTGACAAACACACACACCCTCAGACACACATCAAAGCCTTAGCATTCACAGCCACAATCTCATGTAGGTATTGACATGTAGACACACACACTCACTCACCGCCTGCCTGGCCTGTGGTGGCCCCCTCACTGTAAACAGGCTGATATTTCGTTCAATGGCGACATCCTATTCTTTGCGGGCGATGACTTTGGTGACATGTAAAGCTCTCTGGCATTGTCCAGCTCTCTGGAGTTCTTTAGCAGTGTAATCACCAGTGAAATGGCAAAGGGCCACTGGGATGAAAACACAAGTCAGCAGCTGGTCAGCAAATCACAGTTGAAAGCCGTTAAATGGTGGATTTGCCCCGTAAGCAAGACGAGATTGTGGTGGGCTTTGTGGACCCAGTTTGTGAGTGCCTAGAGTTGGAAGGGGAGACTTTTTTCCATAACCATTTATATCAGTTATTCATACAGTCTCTGAAAAATGCATGTTGCCCTTTCACACATCTCGTCAACAGAGTGGATGAACTACAAAAAACTACAAAAAAACAAAAAAATTGATCTTAGATGCAGACATGTTGTCAGACCCAACATCATTTCAGAGTTGATTTGATGTGTCTATACAACATCAGAAAGGTAAAACCCCTTATCAAAAAAAGTTTTAAGAATATATTTCAATTTAAATGATTGGACATGATTGGACGTCTATCTATTTGGTATGCTTGGAGGAGTGTTTAAAAAGGACAGAAGAAATATTATTAGTGGTAAAAGTATAAAAATGTTTAAAAATAAAAACAAGATTTAGGTAAAATGATGAATGGTACACGCAATGAATTATTGGTAAATATATATCAATGAAAGAATGGTGTTGACCTTGTCATACACCTTGAATCATTATACAGTAAAAACAAAAATAATAATTTTGAGGAGATATAAGCTGGTAATCATAAAATTCGATGTTGTGTTCACATCAGTTGCTGTTTTCATAAGGCTTGCTAATAGTTTACCTGCTGCATAATGACATCATCTTTGGGAACAACATGGAGACATCAATTCATGTCCTTCCAAAATGAAAAAAACAGAACTAATCATCAAAAATGCTAAAAAGCACACAAATGAACACATTCTATTCTAGCCTCAATTAGCAATCAATTAAATACTGTGTCCATGTATTTAAACTTTCTGTATCTGGGAAACCATGAGGTAATGGACAACAGCTACTATGTCACCCTGTAGAATCTCTACACGCCACCTAGTGGCACTTTAGGACACAAACGTCTGTAGACATTTGCAAAGCAGAATTATACAAATATTTCATTGTTGTTTATTCTTATTCAGAGTTTTGGTGAATGCAAAAGTATAATAAGAACAAGCACATATAGAGGTAACTTGTTGTGTCATGCAGATACAAATTCCCAGCTGATATTGACTTATAAGACAGCAACGATACATAGACATAAAAGATTACTTTGCAAACAAATAGGCTGTTTTCTGTTCCACACTCTATAAATATTCTATAGTTGTTTTTTTTCATCCATCTAGAAGAACTCATCACAAATGTGTAGCCCTCAAATAATGATATCATAAATCATCAACTTAGTTATTTTTTCATTGTCGTTTCTTTTGTGTGGACCCCAGGAAGACTTTTGACAACTTTGTGTGAGGTAATCCAAGGATGTCCATGCAAAATGTCCCAGATCAGGCATTTTAACAAACCTGTTTAAAAATCAAATCATCTAATGAACCTATTTATGACATGTGAAGACTCCCACCAGGGTCAAGGCCACACAGCCGCGACTTTCCACAAAACTGGATTTATTGATTTATTTTATTATTTATATTTTGTTTTTGTGTGACCCTGTTAACTCCACAACAAACTCATAGTTGACTTCGAATAGACTGAACAAAAATAGTGTTAGCTATGCTGTCACTTCTGTTGCAACCAGTCAGTGGTTGCAGCACATTTCTTGTGGGTTTGAGGGAGCTCTCGCATAGTATTTCCTTCTGTGAACTCTACAGCAGCATGCACAGTCTTGCCAAATATGCATATCAAAACCCTTAATGCAACAAGCGTTCTGAACACACACACACACACACACACACACACACACACACACACACACACACACACACACACACACACACACACA
>JBBPCS010000226.1:6184829-6195245 GCA_037974645.1 Hollardia meadi
TTTTCATTTCTACTCTCACCATGTAGGTTTCTTCACAGCACCAGTCAACGGGGTCTACTATCTCCAGTTCACTGTGTGTGGTAACCAAGCAGATGGTATGGCTGTAAATGTGTCCAAGAACAACCAAGGGATCATGCATAATGTGGAGTGGAAGGAAGAAGAGGGGTTTGAGTATTTCACTAACTCTCTTGTCTTGGAGCTGAAAGCAGGAGATGAAATTCACCTGGTTCTCCCATCAGGCTGTTCTGCCTTTGACAATGAAAATAACCAGAGCACCTTCAGTGGCTTCCTTCTCTCCCCACTGTAAGGATGCTGTTCAGGCTGCTGTATGATTGATTTCTCACAGACCCTGTAGTTATTGGCTGCACTGTGATTCTTTGGAAAATGCTGATATGTATCACTGCTGCCTCTAAGACAAATTTCTATACATTTACTGCACGTATACAATTATGTGATTCAGAATCTGACTTCCCTCTTGTGTCGTCACATAAAAATAACATTAAAATAAATGAAAAAGTCAGTGAAGTTTCTGGATTCTGTTTGTTATCATTGAGGTCAGGCCTTCATAAAGAAACTTTACGTGCGACAATTCACTGAACTGCACTTATGTTCACATACTGTAAACTTTTCCAAATCAAATCTGAATCAAACTATACTTTAATGCCTGACTGAGGCTTTATTGATACACTACATGAGCCATATTAATCCAAGCTGGGATGCGGGCTGGTAAATGAAAGAAATCATCAATGTTGGAAACGGAAATTTTATAGACAGAAGAAAGTTTTGTAAAAAGTTTATAAATATTCAGTTTTTTAAAAGGTTAACCTAAATTATCTCTTTGTGTCCTTTTGAATCCTGTCAAAGAGGGGAAAAAAGAGAGAAGGGAGAGTAATAATAATAAAAAAAATATATTGAAAACATAAATACATGCTCGTTCTTTTACAGTTTCTAATATAATCTTCTTTTTTAAATAGTTTTATATATAGTTTTTAGTTTTATTTTGGCTTCATTATTTTCAAGCTTTGTTGCTGCAAAAATAATTTCCTTTGTGGGACAGTAAAGATATGATCGGACCACATATGCCACATTAGATTAGATTCAGCTTTTGTTGTCACAGTAAGTATAATGGTACAACACAGTGCAGTTTAGCATCTAAGCAGATGGTGGCAAAAGTGAATTTATTATAGATGTAAATATGAACAAATGCACAGGAGAGAGTGAACAATAATCAGGCAGGGGTGTACTGATATTAAGAAGATATGTAACTGGGATGTAAATAAAATAAACAAAACAATATAGAAAAAAAATAGAAAGCTTACGTGAATAAACTCCTCACGATGTGTCACAGTTGTCCTGATGGATGCAATATTCCCAGTAAAGGAGGGAGCTAAGTCAAGTGCGACACCCAGTGGTAAAGTTAGGTATACCAGTCTGCTCTGACATATTTTGCACTTTGTTCAGTGTTTACAGTGTTCAGTGAACACCGAAATCTTTAACCTATATACACACACCAAGATCGGGGTTAAATGTATACTTGTATAGTATACAATGTACACTGTGATTGTTGCTTTTTTATTCTCCTTTTACAGTGTAAATCTAGATTGGATATATGCTGTTTACATATTTTATTTGTATTTCTTTTAAATTTAAAATTGTGAATTATAACTTCTCTTTTCCACACATGTTCTAATGTTTCTTAAATTATAGCCCCCTTAGCCATTTATCAGTCACATATCAGCCATACTTGATACCAAAGTGTGACAATATTGAGAACTGAATCGTGCAGGCCTTTTTCTCTTTTAAAAAAATATATTTATTGATCTTTGAAGTTGTTAAGAAAATTCTGAGATCGATATGACCACAAATGAAGAACTCCTGCTTTCCGTGGGTGCTACTGTTATTCTCAAACTGAACAGGACTTTTGAAACAGGTCAGAATTCAGTAATCTCCAAATACGATGATTGTTTCAAATGACAGTAAGAAAAGACTAGATTCAAGATTCAAGATGTTTATTGTCACACCGGTTGCGAAAAACTTTGGCTTGGATGCTCCATTAGAAATATATATATATATATATATAGCAATAATTAAATAAAAAGACAGAGAATATTATTTAAAAAAATATTTGGGATCCCTCGTCTGTAGGTAGGCGATGGAAACTGTACCGTTGGTCACAGGAACAATCTCTTTCTGTTGTGGCTGCATGTTCAAAACACTATTGTTGAAGCCAAAAATTTAGCTTAGCTTAGTCTGGCTGTTAGCACAACCGCGAACAGCGCAACAAGTATCAGAGCTCCGTAAAGACATTTTAGAAAATAACTGTTACTTCAGTTAAATATGTTGCTAAATTGAAGGTGAATTACTTTAAAAAGGACCGCTGTTGTCCGCCAGCCACCATGGTTAGCCACTTGGACTAACCTATATACAGTTAATGGGACGAACTAGCTTACCGCTGTTTCTGTTATCAAACGGAAGCTACACACATAATCATTTCTACAGTGGCGCCCGTGAAGATCAGTGACAGATCGTGAAATGTGATAAAGGAGATTTGTGATTGACTGAGAAAATATATTTATTATTATAATATAATTAGTGAACTAAAGGAAAACGAAAATCCCAAAGACGTTTTTTTGCTAGAAAGAAAAGCCTCTGAAGTAAGGTAAGTTCACTTTTTACTCTGCTTAACAAACCAACATTATGGTTGCATGATATACATGTAATACAGCAGGCTAGAACTTGTATTTCTAAGGTCAGGTCTTCTGTTGGAAAGCATGATATTTGTACTAAAAATGTGGCACTATTTTACTATACTAATTTGTGTTCGTAAATGTACGAATTCTGCGAAAGCAGCAGAGAGAAAAGGAAGATAAGTCTACAGAGCTTTAATTGTTGATTGTTATGAGCAAGCTTTAAAAAAAGAGCTAACGATTGAGGCTAATTTATCCTCAAATTAGTTAGAAGATAAAAGTCCAAAAGAGCGTTTAATCGTCCAGTGCATTTTGGTTGTTGTAAGTTTTCTAACTTTAGAGGAAAACCTTTTTTTCCCTTCATTTCTGGGAACTGGAGAAAAAAATGGTATGTGTATAGGCTTCCCTCCCATAATCTGAGGTATTTCACCCCAGGCATCAACAGGAAAGCTTGGCCTCCCTAAAGTCAGGCTATATATTCTTGGTGAAGAACATTCACATGGTAGTGCCTCCATCACAGGGAACACTCACCATGTCAGTCAGGTTCTCCTATCCCCAGGCCATTGTGTGTCCTTTCAGTACTCTGGCAAACCTAGCATTTGGCTTTATTTAATTATCTTATTTCAAGTTACAAGTGTGTAATAGATTTAGAGATATAATAGCAAAGATGTTAGAAGAAACAGCTAAGAATTCTATAATCTCATTATTGTGTGCATCAAAGACATTCCTCTCTGTTTCTCAAATGAGGTGTCCTCGGTGTTTATCAAGTGAATCACCTCCAGATTATTTTATTTGTTCACAGTTCCTTTCTAAAGAACCCCTCCCCCCTTCTTTCCATGACATATTTGTATACATTTATTAGTTTCATACTTATTCCACACGTAGCTCTTCTCGCCTTAGAGCCCCTCATTCCCGTACTTCCCAATCTCAGTTTAGTATAATCTACATTATCTATATTTGTCTTCACAACAGTTTTAAAAAAGCCCTGAAATCACATTTTCTACCCAGTCAATATTTTTCCATGGTTTGCTGATATAAACTGGGTCCAGTCTATGTCTTCTCTCACCTTCAAGTCTAAAGGCTTTTTATGAATATTACTTGTTTTCCTCTTGTCTAATTATTTGTGTTTATTTTCTCTTTTATCTGTCTTGTCTTATGTAATCTTTAAATCATATCACATGATTGACTGTTAACGATAATGTGTGTGTGTGTGTGTGCATACTTACATGAGAGACCTAATGTGTGTGAGTGTGACCTTGTTCATTATACCTGAGTAACAAATGGGTGTTAATGGGATGTATTGTAGTCAAGTAGTATGTTATACTTTGTCTTATGTTCTAAATCTCTAATCAATACATATTACTGTTATTATTTCCTGTAATTGCTGATTGGAGAATGCCACTTTTCAAGCTCCTGGAGGATTTTTAAGGCAATTCTCCTTCACATTCTTTCTTATTATATACATTGTATTTTTAATTTTTTATATGTGGAAACAAATATTCAGCTGACTTTTGTTCCCTTGCCTCATCAGACAGGTGGAGCAATGGCATCAACAGAGAAATCATTTGAAATTGTGAAAGAAGTGGTTGCATCTGTTCGCAATACTGCTACGTCTATGGAGAAAATAGCTCGCTATGACACCTGGACAGAGTATGATCAAGTGGGGTAACTTTTTAGGCTCTTTTGAATCACAGATACCACAAAGCACTCTTTATTCCATTAATGACACGTTCTTAAAAAGGCTCTCTAAAAAGTATGTTTATATACTAAATGGTTTGGCCTTTGAATAAACACTTGCATAATTCCTGTGTTGAGGGTTGGTTGAAATTGTCTGTTGTAAGAACGATTATGTTTTGTTATTCCTACATTAATCAGGATATGGCTGTTCTCGGCTATAATGCGCCAAGTCATGCAGCAGACAGCCTCTCTGGCCATTTCAGTGGTGACCGTGAAGCAGCTGTCATACTGGATGTGGCCTGCGGTACAGGAAATGTGGCAAAGCAGGTAAAATCACAGCAGCAGAACAGACAGAAAACATGTTGGTTGGTCAAGTCTTTGGTAAAGATAAAATGTATATAAATGTAATAAATAAAAATGTCTGTATCAAACTGATCTCAATGACATGTATCTAACCAACTGTATGTGCTTTACAGATGAAAAAGAGAGGTTTTGCACATTTTGTGGGTATTGATGGAAGCAAGACTATGTTGGCGGAGGCCCAAAAGACAGGGCTGTACCAAGACCTCAAGCAATGTATTTTGGGAGAACAGCTTATACCTGTTGAAAGAGGTAGTGTAATTTGGTCAAAAAGATTCAGTTTATTTGTTATATATTACCAACAAATAAAATGACTGTTTTATATAAATGGAGCCAGCCACCGTGAACCAACCCACTGAGCAAAGACACGTCCAAAAGACGTCAGTTAAACGTCTTTGTCTAAGTTTCAAAAGACGTCCACTCAAGAGCCAGAATGAGTGACGTCTTTTTTAAACGTATTTTAAATGTTCAATATTGGTCGTTTTTACTCTAATGAGGCAAAAATTTCCAAAGTACCTGACTCCATGGAGAGTTAGGCTTCCCAGAAAGTCTTTGCCCTTTGCAACCCTCATGTATTTGTAAATAATTGAATAATTTTGATACAATTACAAAATATCAAACATTTTTGCAGATTGGTTCAAATATTGAACCTGTTTTAAATGTCTGTAGACGTCTTAATGGGGTCCTGGCTAGATGCTCAGATATTTAGTTTTTCTTGCACGTCCACAGACATCCGAGGGGAGTCTTAGTCAGACGTTCAGATATTAAACCAGTTACGTCCAACAGGGTCCCAAGCCAGACGTTCAAATATTTAACCTATGTTGCACGTCCAAAGACTTCCAAAAGGGGTCAGAGTCAGACGTTCAGATATTGAACCAGTAATAATGGTCCACGTTTGTTGGACGTTCAAATGTGGTTGTGGACTGACGGACGTTTTACAGACGTGATCTGAACGTCTCTCTGACGTTGCATGTTTGCTTGCAACTATTATCAACCAATTCTGCAGCTCTATGGAGCTTTTGAACTTTTTTAAGCTCATTGTTTTTGTGTTACAGCCTGTAAATTTACTGTTTGGTCCCAGCTTTTTAGCAAACAAGCTCTGATGAAGCAGCTATATGATCAGCTCCCACTCCGTGCCTGTCATACAAAGTTAAGGATTGCTGGGTTAGTCTAGAATGGTGCAAATGTCTAGGAAGCTAAAGACAAAGATTTCTTTTGCAAACCCAAACAAACCTAAAAGCAAAGTGAGAATTGGACTTTTGATCATTTGTCAGGTAGCCAGATAATAATGCTCTGTCTGCACAGAGTGTTTGGCGGCATATTACTGTAACTATAATAACTATATACTATACTATATACTGTGTTCAATCACTCACTCTTCACTGCCTCTTTACTTGCTCCTGCAGGATCATTTGATGTAGTTGTAATATGTGGTGGACTGAGTGTGGATCTTGTTGCTGTAAGTGTGGTCAGAGAGCTGTGCAACGCCTGCACATCAGGTAAAATATTATGGTGGGCACTTGAATCCGTATTGTATGAAAAATCATGGTGAACTTTATTTTTTATCATGTGTCACACTTGCTACAACACTGCCACACTGTGACCTGTTTCTTCTAGGTGGCTACGTTTTAATGACATGCAGACATGGCCCTGACAATCTGGAATACAAAGCTGCACTGGAGCGTGAGCTGAAGCAGTTGGAGGATGAGGGGCTTTGGAGATGCGTAGCTGTCACTGAGGTGGAAAACTGGATAAGATCAGTGTCAGCAGCAGGGGACTACGTATCTGGTTCTGTGTACCTCTACAAGAAAGTGTAGAAAGCTCAATGCACCACAGAAGTGTGACATTACATTAGAGAAGCAAATTTACTGGTCAAATCAGGGATGGATATTATAGTCATAGTAAGTGTATTATTAGTAGTAGTAGTAGTAGCAGTTGTAGTAGTAGTTGTTGGAGTAGTCGTAGTAGTATCTGAATATTATTCCTTTCTGCTTTTGGATTGAAGGTTGGAAATCATATGTTACTTCATTTGTTTCAAGACAATGTAAATTGGGACATATTCCATACTTGGGCATAGGGCTGTAACAATAACATAATAAAATATATGATATGTTTTGTGTTTGACATTGGTTGCGCGTTACTTACAGATTTGCAAGAAACATGAAAAAATGTGTACTCGTGTGTGAAGTTCTAAAGCCAAATGCATGTTTGGTGTTTGATATTCAATGCAAATAACATACTTTGACTTTGCATAATTTGACAATTTCTGAACTTAATCTGGCAAGTAAAATGCATTTAATGCAAAGTAATAAACAATCTAAATTGGAAATTTAGTGTGACGTCAGTTTTTCATTCTCCTTTCTATGCTGTTTTTGTCCTGTACTTGTACGCAACCGGAGTTGGATGTGCACACTATATAACCGACTTTTGTTTTAGTTTTTATTAGGTATTATTTATTATTATTCTAAATCCTTCTGAGACATAGGTCCTATAGTTCTTAGATAGATAGATGACACAAGACGATGAGATGAGTATGAACCCTGATTAGTGCATAAGGCCTACAATGTAATCTACCTATCCATAACATAAAGTCTCTTTTAAAGTAAAACGTACTGTATATATTTTGAACTGGTAGCTTTATATTATAACCAGATAATGATTCCACTGCACATTTGAATAAGCAAAACTAAAATGTTGCATAAACATTATTCACTGTTCGAATCCTCAACAAACACATTGTGTGTCCCTCCTGCGACAGTGCACACTGCCGCTGTAACCACACTCTCTGTCAAACCGGTTTGTCCTGTGGTATTATCTAGCTGAACTGAAAGTCGAAGGGATGCTGTAAAATTTAAAGGCTTTTCAGCTCATGTCTGACATGTTAGCATGTTTAACACATTTAGGTAAGTGAAAAAAGGCCGACTAGCTTATTTAAATACAGTCAAATTTATTTAAAAGTAAACATACAAATATCTTTCAATATTATGTGCCCAAACAAAATAGATGTGAATTTACATTTCACAAAATCTTTACAAAAACGGCTGTTGACAGTTTGCAGCTGATGTCGCACAAAAAGTGTCACTTTTTATTTGCAACAAGTGGAGTTTTTTCATGGCTAAAAGCAGCTAAAACATGTAGCTGCATCAAGCTACTTCGCTGCACGTCCAGCAGAAACAAACAAGCTAAACAGTCCGAGGTAAACTTCTTTATGTGGACGGATTCATTCTCGTTCAGTGCATTGAAAGAGTGAAAAAAATTTTTTTAACATTGATTGATTGATACTGATTATTGTTTTGCTTTTGTCTTTTGTATTACCTAACGTCTTTGCTCTTTTTGCTGTTTGTCATGTTTGTTTGTATGTTAGGACCCCCTGGAGGTTCATCTCAAGGGGTTTTATCCTTATGAATAAACTTGTATACAACAACATTGTGTCAAACCTGACATGTCAAAATGAATGCCAATTGTTCATTCATGATGTTTATGTAAAGAAGTTAAGAAAACAACAATGGCATACTTCACTTGCACCTGGATTTAGCTTGTTTCTCTGTTTGGTTTGAAGTTCAGTTTTACAAAATATTCACAACATATTAAATTAAATGCTATTTAAATGCTATTTTCCTACATATTGACGAATGGAGTCCAGACCTTTTCTCTTCTGTCCTCTGATCAAAACAACACAGTGGTACAGACAACTACCTAACTACAATACCAACCTCATCTGCTTTCATACGTAAACAATTACAAAATACGAACACTACTTCTAAATACCTTGTTGCATTTGTGTGTATGTGTGTGCTAACACATTAGAGGTATGTTCTCGCTGGATTTGATGATGCATCCTCATTTTCACTGGCGACTGATACATTCTCCTCCATTTCTGCCCGTTTCAGCTGTGACTTTGTAGAAGGCGCCTCGCTGTGTTCAGATTTTGTTGACTCCGGTCTTTTCATCAGCAACTTTGTTGATGGTGCCCATGATCCTTCTGACTCCTGCCTTGAGCCCTGCTCTGACCCGACCTCCCAGGGAGGCCTTGTGTACAGCTGAGACTTTGTTGATGCCCCTTCGTGGCTTTGAGATCTGGAAAACACAGGCTGAGACTTTGCTGGTGGCACTCTACTGCGAAGATAACCCGCCTGGGTGGACCCATTCGAGGAGCGAGCCACCAGGTAGCGGACAGAGGGGCTCTTGTCGGCGTCATGGGCTTTGAGGGGGCATGCTGAGCTGATGAACAGACCCCCTCCTAGAATAAGCAGAATGGATGCTCCCCAGCCGATGTAGAGACAGGCTCCAATCTCCCTCCGCTGAGCATCGATGGAGGCACTGTAGAACTTCCTCACAACAGCCCCGGCCGCCCACGACGTGGGAATCAAACAGAGCAGCCCTGTGGCTATTAACACTGCCCCAGCTGCTACAGCCACCTTGCCCTTAACCCCACCTCCTTCTTCATCCAGAAAGCGAGTGCACTTCCCTCCAACAAAGGCCAGAATGAGGCCCATGCCTCCTACAGTGATGGCGAGGACAGTGAGAGCCCTGGCGGCCTGCAGGTCTGTGCTGAGAGCAAGGAGGGAGTCGTAAGGTTTACACTGGATCTGTCCTGTGCTCTGGACCACACAGGTCATCCAGATGCCCTCCCAGATGGTCTGGGAGGTGACAATGGTGCTTCCCACGAAGGCCGTGACCCGCCACATGGGCAATATGCAGCTGATGATGACCCCTGCCCAACCCAGGAGGCACAGGGCGCTGGCCAGCATCTGCATCCCCATAGAGGCCATGATGCAGAGGTGGAGAGAAGATCTCTGAAGCTGATTGAACAATCCAAACAGTCCGTTGCAAAGTGCTCTAATGTTTTAATCTTTCCTATAGAGCTACTTTTGATTTTGGTCCTGGTCTCTCTGGTCACGTTTCTCTTCTCTTGTATCTTTCTTAGAGCTTTCATTTGTCAGTCTCTCTTAACATGTGGCACTGCTGCCGTTTTCATATGCCTCCATTTTGGTGCGTTTCTTCAATTATTTTTTAGTTGCCATTGTTGCAATGTTGTGAAGTATCCCAGCAGCGCAGAGCCTGTCTGACTGTTTCAGTTGTCCGTCCAGTCTCCTGTAGCTTGTGGTGTCTCCAGGTGTGTCTAAATTCAGCCTTAGTTCATTTGTTTACAACCTGCTTTACCTCTTTGTCCCCCTCCTCCTGCTATGATCTCCTCCTTCCCCCCTCCTCTCTCTGTCCCTTTTGTCTTTACTTCTCTACCTGAGAGTGCTCTTTCTTTTCTGTCATCTGAGCGGCTGCCTGTGTGCTACTGGCCAGGTGTAGATGCACCACACCTCTT
Organism: Hollardia meadi; assembly: GCA_037974645.1. Taxonomy (NCBI): domain Eukaryota; kingdom Metazoa; phylum Chordata; class Actinopteri; order Tetraodontiformes; family Triacanthodidae; genus Hollardia; species Hollardia meadi. Next base: position 6,194,874 of record JBBPCS010000226.1, read on the forward strand.
TTGGGAAAAGAAAGGGGAGGAGGTTGACAGAAAAAACAAAGAGCGAGAGAGAGGGCTAGCTGTGAAACCGTGACATCATCAATTCCCTCCCTCATTATCTTCGTCTGACGAGATTATTGTTGAAATATTTTGGACGAGATTATTTTCAATAAGCTTTGGATAAAGCGGAAATAACATCAGGCCTCTGGGCTTTGCACTTGTTTATAAGATGCTCTCATGAGGCACTGCATCATTGTCTTTATTCAGTCACACTCCATCTTTCTGCAGAAAGGCTGTATTGGATTGATTCAAAAGTTAATGCGTGTGTGTGTGTGTGTGTGTGTGTGTGTGTGTGTGTGTGTGTGTGTGTGTGTGTGTGTGTGTGTGTGTGTG
>JBBPCS010000226.1:6195494-6211389 GCA_037974645.1 Hollardia meadi
CACACACACACACACACACACACACACACACACACACACACACACACACACACACACACACACACACACACTACTTAACCTTTTAATCAGGCTCAAAATAATCTTTAATCTTGCTGTCCTTGTAAACTTCAGCGGGATACTTTTTGTTTATATTCCTCTTCTTCCCACAGCATTTTGAAAAACAAAATATTTATATCTCTAAAGGACACACACAAGAAATCTCTTGTACAAAAATGTACAAATATGATCCGTTTTATGAGACGAAAAGAGGGAATATTACATTTAAATTCAAAACATACACTCACGCAAACACAAAGTTATCATTCAGTCTCAGTTTATTCAGCAATGTTTATTTGGCAGGAAGGACACATTGTCGCACAACCTGTTCGTGAAGATATTTGTACAACCAGATCCTCTGCTCAGCGAGTCCTTGGCATTTGTCATCACTTTAACTGTTCTTCCCTTTGAAAAAATAAAAATGACGAGATGAAAAAAGACTCAAGAGAAACACAATCTTGCATGCTCACAAGTAAATGACTTGTAAACGATACAAAAAGGGAAAAAAATAATATGAAGAGAAAACCACGGAAGATTCTTTTCAAACGGTTTTCTGTGAATCAATCACATAATCGTCAATATTCAACTAGAACAGGCTTAACAAAACAGTAACTACATTGGTGGATTTCACATAAATGTTAAATATAAATGTTCTGAATCTCACACATCATAGAGAACATTCAAATATAAGGAAAACTGTGTGAAAACATTGTATTTTCACATATAGAGAATGTTTCCATCAGATATGATTCTTAAAGATGTTTTCATGACTAAAACACACTCATACGGCAGATGTTCCTATCTACTTTACTTTAATCACATCATAAACATTATTATTCTATATGATGGAACTTTCAGAAGCTCTTTGTCTCATCTCTTTTCAATACTCTGTCCCAGTTCTGCTTCTCACTTTCTAAACAGTATCTAGACGTAGGCTTTGCTGCTGTCCACAGAGCGAGCCTTGGCATACTTCACATCATAGTCATTCTCATCTCTGGGGGGACAGGAGCTGCAGAGGAGGCCCCCACCCAGGAACAGCAGCCCCGCGGAGCCCCAGCCGATGTAGAGTGAGGCCCCCAGCTCCCTCCTCTGAGCGTTGGTCAGGATGGGGTTGTAGAAATCACGAATGATGGTGTTGGCGGTCCAGCAGACGGGGATAAGCACCAAGAGGCCTGCGATGATGAAGACGATTCCAGAAGCGATGGCTACTTTGCACTTTTGCGTTTCGTCCTCCACAAAGTTGGTGCACTTGCCCCCGACCACGCCAAGAAGGATCCCAAAGACCCCGACGATGATGGCTATGACGACAAGTGCTCTGGCAGCCTGCAGGTCTTGAGGTAAGGCCAAGAGAGAGTCATAGACTTTACACTGCATCTGGCCTGTACTCTGGGTCACACAGTTCATCCACAAACCCTCCCAGATCACCTGAGAAGTGACGATGTTGGCACCAATAAAGGCTGTGACTTTCCAGGTGGGGAGAGCACAGATGATGATGCTCCCCAGAAAGCCGATGACAGCCAGGGCCAAACCCAGAATCTGCCTTCCACCAGACACCATGCTGATCTCTTCAACGGACTGTATGTTGCTAAGAGCTAGAGTCTTTTTACCAGTGAGAGAGACTGAGGAGCGGGTCGTGTTTTTTATGGCCCACTCAGAGAGGTTGACATGCTGTTAAAGAAGTCAGAGGAGGAGTTTTCCAGCGTTGCCTCTTTGCTGAAACTGGTTTGTGAAGAAATCTCACCTGACCAGATTGCTTCTCAACACCGGAGAGCAGAGTTTCAGAGATTCAGACTCAGAGACCCCTATATGGGCAAAAGTACAGACAGCACACAGACAAACTATGTTTCTCATCAACACAAAAGATGGCTGTTTTTTTTTTACATTTAAAAATCTTTTTGAAAGCATTCATCAGCAATGAAGACAATATAATATTTGCATGGACCGTACTAATTATGCAAAGAGGGACTTACCAAGTGATCAATACCCAAAAAATGCCGGGCAGTAGCCTCAGTTTCAGTGACAGTTTCAACAAAGATAAGAAAAGATTTTAAAAAAATAAGCCTTTATTGATCCCAAGAAATAAATACAGATATGTTGAAAAAGTAAAATAATAAAAAATAAAAATAGGAGGTACAAAAAACTAAAATAAAAATAGAAGTGAAGATTAAAATTATACAAGGCCAATTAAAGCCAAATTATAAGGGAAAAATGCCAGTGTCCAGTATATGTAAACTTAATAGTATACACCAGAATAATATATATATAATATTATATTATTAAGTAATGATACTCAGTGTTTAATTTATTTACAGTGTATTAATGTAGAAATACAATTTAGTATATAATGTAATAAAACAGTAGCACAGTATATAAAATACAACATAAGGTGAAATGTAGTCATAAAATGTAACATAATATATAAGTACAGCAGTGATACACAGAATATCAAGTATAGTGTGATACAATAGTGTTATATAGTTGTGATTTATTATTAATGAAACTTTTAAATACAAAATTCAATCGCTTCTTTCATCACTTCCTCTTAAGAAATCAGTTCTTACAGTATCACTGAAAATGTGACTGTGAATGTCAATGCACAGGTGCTCTTCTGTTTGTCAGATCAAAAGCTTTGAAATGCGACAACACTGTCAGTCGATACCAGCAGCACTCAGACTGTAATGAAATGTAGGCGTTTGAATGCACTCATGACAACACGACTGCAGGGAGATTCCCTCTTGTCCTTCTCCCAGCAGAGGGAGGTCAGCTACACACAGCACCACCTGTGGATGTGGTCAGTGTTCACTGAGTCCTGCAAAAGTGTCCTTAAACACAAATCTGAAACATTTCCACTTGTGGCTGTCGTTGACTTTCATTTACATGAGTCATTGTATTGAAGCGTTAAGAGTTCCTTAAAACCAAAAAACAATATGAGGTAAGCCAGTGCAGTGAATCTGAAGTTAAATGCAAATTTTATTTAAAAAAAAAAAAAAAAAAATAGCGCTCCTGCAACACCAAGTATTTGTACTTTTATTTTAATCTGATTCTGAAAAATTCCTATTTTTTTAATTTTTAGATTTGACATAATAGCATTAAAACATAACATGCAGTCCTAAATCTGAATTTTGCCATCATAACTATATATTTGGAGAAAGAAATATTAATAAATCATATTCTAGTGAAGAAAATTACATTCATCTTCAAAATGTGTGCATGTTCCTAATCTTGAAAGGTAAAAGGAAATGGGAAATCTGTGTATTGAAAGAACCATGCAAAAATTAACCACTTAACATACAGATTTCACATTTTACTTCCCTACAAGTAAAGTTGCTGAGATAATCTTATTTCATGCTGTCAGTGCATGTCGTTTATCATCTTGTTCCAGTTCTTCATTGAAGTTTATGATGTATATAATGTTCAAACCTAAGACTAAGGTTTATTTTATGGCTGCACCATTCCATCAAACAGAAAAATTCTTCAGACATATTTGATATATTTGGAATTTTTGGAATCTCCACTGGAATTATAAAGTGTTTGATCAATGTTTGGCTGCACAGCGGGTGTTTGGTCAACCTGCAGCTCATAAACCCAGTTATCAAGAGTAATAAAACAATGATGTCAAACTATTGTGATCCGTCCAAGGAAAGTATTGATGACGTGTAAATGGAAACAATCAGTGACCGCAGATAACATCTGATTCCTGTGTTCGACCACTCTCAGAACAATAATCCATGCGAATCCAGCCCTCCAGTTTTAGGGTATGCTGTCATAATATTCACTGCTGCACTGTTGTGGCTCTGCTGGGAACATCATGCACCAGATTTGGCTTCATTCCAATGAATCCCCTTGTCTGATGATGTCCCTGATATGTTTGATGGCTTATAGCCTAAAGTCTCCTGGTTGTGTCCCCTGAGGCTGATACATCCCAAACCCACTCTGAGCTTTATTCAATGAGTTATAGGCATGCACTTGGGCTACATGCTCCACCACCCTACTTGGCGAATGACGAACAAACATCCTGGAGTTGTTTGATCTCATGGTATCAGACCTCAGAGTTACGCTGCGGGATGAGCCGTCACTGAATGGACTATTGGTGCTGTATGGCATGTAGGAGTAGTAGGAAGGCCGGGATCTCTCCTTCTCCCCACAGACGAAGCATAAAAGAGCACCGCCGAGCAGGAGCAGCAGGGAGGCGGCCCAGCCGATGTAGATGGAGGAGCCCACCTCTCTCTTCAGGGCTGCAGCCACCAAGGGGTCATTGTAGAGTGAGATGGATATTGCTGCTGACCAGCTGACTGAAACCAGGCACAGGATGCCAGCTAGGACACACAGAACTCCACCTAGCAGAGACGCCTGGAAAAACAAAGGACATCAGTGATTTCAACTTTGCTTTCAAAATGCTGTAAAAATGTCTTCTTTGACACCTAGAGGCTGCCATAGTAAGGCATTTTCAAATCCCACACATTGAGGTTTTAATATGGCATTCACACTCACTAGAAAGGTTTTACTTTTGTACACACACCCTGACGATTCTTTTAGAAGATACCCTAAAAAGTTTCACTTTCTGTCTCTGCTTTAATTTCGATTTTCATCATTATTATAGTTTTTGGGAACTAACTAATGGAGACCTGTTTTCAATATCCTCAAGGTCAGGTAAATTATAATTGCACAACTGTTGTGAGAATTGCTACTTCTTGATTTAGGTTTTCTGCGTTTGAGTGCCCCAAACTATAAAAAGCTATTTGTTTGTGGTAAATCGGATGAATTACAGACTTGTTTGGTAAAACGTATTTAAGGTAATATGTACAACATTTTCATTGTTGTGATGACAATAACATTTTTGGATTAAAAACTGATATAAATCCCTACAATGTATATTACAGTGTTTCCTTTCAGAGGTCAAAAGATCCAGTCTACATGATAAATATACAACTACAGCACCTTCTTTCTGGAGGAAGAGGTGGTCGGAGGCTCTGAAGGGTCAGGCGGGGCGCCACTACAGTTGACCACGCCTCCTCCGAGGAGGGCGACAATGAAGCCCAGGAGGCCAGCGAGGATGGAGAGCAATGTGAGGGCACGTCCAGCCTGGATGTCTGGGGTCATAGTGGCAGATGTTGTGTGTCTCTTGCACTGCATCTGACCTGTGGCCTGTAGGATACAGTGCAACCACAGACCATCCCACACCTAACAGAGGCAAAGTGAGAGTGTGGTAAGAAGAAGCTGTTGTTCAATTATGCCCTGTGACGATGCAGTTCAAATTCAATTAAAAATGTATTTTATTTAAATTTTATTTTCTGGTGTTGAATTTTGTAAGTCATATTGAGTAAAGTGACCATTTCAATTTTACTGTGACAATATAAACCATAAACCTACAGGAAGTATCATGTTCATATGAACTGGGCTGTCCAAGCTTTGCTGATTCTTACATGCAGTCTGTAAGGTATTAAATTGATAAAACATGGTAGATGATCAAATTTAACTTGTGGCATTTGAAACAAGTTTCCCTGTGATACATACAAATATATATATATATATATATACACAAATATATATATATACACAAATATATATATATATATATATATATATATATATATATATATATGGACTTACCGATTGTGCAGTCACGATATTTGCTCCGACAAACGACGTCTCACGCCACATTGGTAGTCCACATGCCAGGCACACTCCTAAAACCCCCAACAGAACCAATGCCAGGCCCCCAATCTGCTTTCCCTGCCCCCCCATTTAAAAGAATTATGCAGTTATGCGGCAGTAAGCTGAAACAAGAGCGAACAGAAAGATAATTCACCAAAAACATCCACTGTGACTAACTTCTCGGTAGGTTTTTAGGAGAGAAAATAAGTATTTCTCTTGTCTTGTCGCCGGTGAAAGTAGAGTAAGATCCTCTTGTCAGGTGTTATTTTTTTCGCTGTTATGTTAAGTAGTCAGATGACACAAAGATCAACAGACATCTGCAAACGTGGTCCAGAGAGAGACTGTCAGGTGTCTGTAAACATGAGAATATTGAAACACCTCTGAGCTACAACCAAATCGAGTTTTTCAGGCTTTAATACACAATGAAATGGCTGATGCAGAGCAATGAGGTTCTAAAAGTTTTTGTTTTTTTCTCTTTTGTTGCCGATATTTTTGGCAACATATGCCCAGAGAGAATCCGTTTTAAAATATTACTGTGGGAGACAACAAAAAAAATATCCGGTATACAAGGTGTATTTATTGGCTTGTGAAGATTCAAGGATACAAACATTCATAGTTTCCTCTACTTGATATGGCAGAGCATGGATGGAAAACCAGGGAAGTCAGACATCTTAGTTTCCAGTACAATTCACCTTGCACCAATGCTTGTATGATAAAAAACTTTTTTTTTATTTAGCTGATTTCTTTGCTTTATTCAGTTTCAGGTACATAAAAGTTGTCTCTGAAATTCCTAAAACAAGTTAAACTGTCTTGTTGCAAACAAAGACAAATGTCCTAACTAGACTGGTGGTAAAAAAAATAAAATACTGTTTCAGATGATATATAAAATGATTAAAAATGGCATAGTCATTGATCAGGTTAAAAACTGATATCTACAATTTGTGTTCAGCTATACATACACCACCTCACATAAACTCAGATCTCTTCATTTAACACTCTATAATATCACATTATTGAACATTATTCAACCAGACTTCATTCTCTAATTCTTCACTTCAACAAGCATAAACACTTCACATTTGAATATTTTACAAATTTGTTGCATAATGCCAGTGTAGTGCAATTAACTAAAGCTAATAAAAGGTGTGTCAATCAAAGACTGAAATAAACAAAGTCCGTCACAGTAAACACAACAACCTACAGTATGTGTCTGATGGATGGCATCGTACACTCTTCCTCGCTCTCTTCTCCTCATCCTTAGCATCTGTAGGTGCTACACAAAACCCCTCCTCCAATGATGAGCAGTGCTCCAGATGCCCAGCCCACGTATATGGAAGCCCCGAGCTCTCCCCTCCTCCCCGAGGTGGGCAGGGGGTTGTAGAAACCTGTGATGATGCTGTGAGCAGACCAGCTAACAGGAATAATACACAAGAGTCCTGCTAATATAAACACCACACCACCAGCCAGGCCCACATTAGCTTTGGTCAGCCAGTCGTCACGGTAGAAGTTGGTGCAGCGGACCCCCACCACAGTCAGCCCAATGGCCACCACGCTGACGGTGATGGAGACACAGATCAGAGCCCTGGAAGCCTGCAGTTCTTGTGGTAAAGCCAGAACGGAGTCGTAGGCTTTACACTGCGAGTGACCCGTGCTCTGGATCACACAATTCATCCATAAACCTTCCCAGAAGACTTGAGCCGTGACAATGTTTGCCCCAACAAAGGCTGTCACCTTCCACATGGGCAGTCCGCAGATAAGGATGGTGCCAAGAAAGCCGATGATTGCCAAACACACACCAACGAGCTGAGTCCGCATTTTGCCCCCCAAAATAAAACAAAGCCACTTTGCCACAAACTCAAAGATGGCAAAAAAACCCACCTTCAGTTGAGCCCAAGATCATTTTTACCACAAGCTGTCACTTTCTGGTGTAAATGCAGCTGGCTGCGTTTTGTTGAATCGTTTTGCACTTGCAGGAGCAACAGGGAGGGGACTGTTAGTTTGTGGATCAGGTTTCCTGCTTGTCCTGATTCCTGCTCACTATGAGTAAGTAGGAGGAGTCGCGTATGAAAAACTGCTTTGTGACCGAAAGCAAAAGGCTTTGGTCTCAAATTTTAAATAGATTGAAGCACTAACCATTTCCAGAAAGCTGACACATCTTCTGTTCAGACTTTATAGAAGAATCCTTTTGAACCCGACATGACTTACATGAATGCATGAACTTAACAGTTAAGAACCAGTACAGAAGAGGAAACAATAAATCAACACTTTAAGTTAAGATTGAGTGGGATTCAACTTAAAACCATGCACTGTCAAAGAATTGAAGATATTTCCAGAAGTGTCACCCTGCTATGAGAATTGTGTCAGATCTTGTGCCCCAAACTTCATGACTACTAGAGTTAATTATCTAATCTCTAAACCACTTGGGAATAATTTGACATTTTTGGAAATACTTTGTTGCTGAGAGTTAAGGGAGAAGATCCATACCACTCATGTCTTAATGAAGCTACACGCTGCAGCTAGTTAGCATAGCAAAACTGGAATCGGGGGGGGGGGGCTAACTAGCTTGAATTAGTCTAAAGGTAACGAAATCTGCCTACCAGCACCTAAAAGGTCAGCAATGAACACATTTCTTATAAGAAAAAAAAAAAAGTGTAAAAATTATGTACATCCTCCCATAAAAGAGTGGAGTTTGTTAGTTGGACAGAGCTGGCTAGCTGTTTCACTTCATTCCAGTCTTTGTGCTAAGCAATCCAGCAGCTGGCTGTAAAAGAAAGCAAGTAAAAATAACTTCATTTGAGGTGAATTTTGGACTAGAATTTGAAATGGACCACAAAACTGGAAAAAAAAGTTAAACCAGCCATCTGTGAAGTGAGGATATTTTGGACCCGATATGCTAACTGACTTAGCTTGCTTTGTAAGTTAAGCACAAGCCCATCCTGAAGTTCTTCAAAGCTGGCTTTAAGTTGCAGTCCCAGAGTGACCTGCTGAAATTCCTGTCACAATGACACAAAGCAGCATTAGTGCTGGATGTTGGAAAGTTAGTTGATAACTGACAACAGAAGACTGGAGGAGAATGACCCATAACCACCTAGTTAGTCTGCCAATTAAGGCTTTGTCAAGACCAAATCTTAAACCCTTGTCTTCACTTTAAACAGAATGAAACTACCACACAACATTAACTTGATCAAAAGTTTAATTTATTAATAAAAACTCAGTAAAACCTTGAAATCATAATTTTAAGACCATAAAAACATGATTAATAGTTCAGTCCATTTTCCTGGATCGAAGTATGCAGACTACTTGCAGGTGTTTTAAACATAGGCTCCACCACTGGCTGCCGATCGAGGGGCAGAATATTTGACAGAGTACCTACTATCCTTACGTTGCTGACACTGACAGCAGAGAAGTGCCCCTCCGATGATCAGGAGCCCTGCTGATCCCCAACCGATGAACAGCGACGCTCCGAGCTCCCTCCTCTGTGCGTCGTTCATTATGGGGTTGTAGAAGTTCCTGATGACCTCGTTAGCAGACCAGGACACTGGGATCAGGCACAGGATGCCACCGACGATGAAGAACACCCCCGCAGCGATGGCCACCTTGCTCTTGGCCACTTCATCTTCAATACAGTTGGTGCACTTTCCCCCTGCGACAGCAAGCAGGATCCCCATGAGGACAACCAAGATAGAGATCACAACGAGGGCACGGGCAGCCTGAAGGTCACGAGGCAGAGCCAGCATGGAGTCGTAGACCTTGCACTGCATCTGACCAGTGCTCTGCTTCACACAATTCATCCACAGGCCCTCCCAGAAGATCTGCGCTGTCACAATGTTGTTTCCAATGAAAGCAGAGACCTTCCACATAGGCAGCACACAGATGACAATGTCTCCCAGGAAGCCAATGGCAGCCAGAAAGATGCCAAGGATCTGGAGACCTGCAGAAGCCATATTTGTCTCACGTTGTGCAGAAGCAGTGTATACTCACATTCACCAGCAATGAAATACAAGTTTGTTTCTCACCTGCAGCATTTATACCCACATGGTAGGTGGTAGTTTCTCCTGATTGGTTGATCAAAATTGTGCAAACTTAAAACACCTGTGGTCATTAAGTCCCAAGGATTGTGATGACATTGCAGCTGTACATATACAAATTGTTTTACTTCAAATAAAAATACAAACTCTTCCCTTTTAGAAAGCTGAGTGAATCAATTTTAAAATATCTCCACCAATTCACATTTTTCAGTTTGATTAATCTGAAATATTCTATGTTGTTTATTTTTCTTGTCAAATCACCAAACATACACTTTTCCTTTCTTTTTTTAGTCTGTATGTGTTTATTTCAATTTTGTATTATACGGGCATTGTTTCTTTTTTTCTCTTGATTTGTGAAGTTGGAAAACGGGAAATAACATTTTTTAAAACATATCTAAATTTCCACAGGTGACTTTGGTGCACGTGCGTTTGATGATTTTCCTCTGAGTGAATGGGCTCATTTTCAAGACTCACCTTAACCTGAACAACGGGGAGAAATAAGACATGGAAGGATGTATTTTAACATTTATTTTTCCTGCATAGGTGCAACATCTTGCAATATGTAACAACACTTACATATGTTGTTCAGTTTTATATTTTGAAGTGTCTAAAAGTCCATGAACATGGGGTTTCATTGGTGTCTGCTTACTAACTCATTTCATGTTCTGTGACCAGTGCAGTAATCGAGTTGAATGTTTTCACCTGTGCTGATTAGCCGACGAGCCTCAGCTCCTCTGTTTGGTTTGCTTTTGCCAAAGACAGTTCAGAAATTAACTGTGTTCAAGGCCTGCCTCTGCCTCACCAACACACTTGAGATCTGCAGCGAGCATGTTAAGCTAGCAGATAAAAACAAGCTGCAAAATAAGGTGAAAGAAATGACATTTATGTATCTAGTGTTCAGTGTCCGTAATGTGTTAATGTTAAAAAAGGCCCAGTGGGGATGGGCAGGAGAGGCGACCATGCCCACTGAGGAGACAGGAAGTGTGCACCATTTGATACCATTGGCATAGCTTGTAATGTGTTATCTTTGTTCTAGAGCATCTTTGGTTTTACCCTCGTTGTTCTGAGTTGTTGTGCATGTTGCAAAATCCAGATCTAAACAAACATATATATCTAAACAAAAACTGTTAGATATCCCATGGAGAGTAAATATTTGATATTAGAATGTGAATGATCGTATCAATGTCAATATTTTAACAAATAAATTGCATTTTTAAGTTTTATTTATTAAGCTTCTAGTAAATTGGGTTATATAACATTTAAGTGTGAAAATAATAACTTGCAACCATTTTTTTTAACCGCTGCAGCCTTATCAGATGAGCTCCAGTGCCCTTCACCATCTTCCAGATGTGTTCCTTTAAATTGTCCTAATTGGTTAATAATAATATGTATAATTATAATACTAGTAAAACTATTTTTACAATGATTTTTTCATGCAAAACATAATTAGCCTTGATTCGTCGATGTTCTGGGTTTATTATTTATATTATATTACATTATATATATTATTATATTTAATTTTATTATCGGCCCACTACTTTGATCCAGAATGAAATTTCTCAACAACTATTGAATAGATTGCAATGGAATTTTATACAGACATTCATGTTTCCCAGGGGACAAACATTATTGATGTTTCAAGTCATTAGGCTTAAAATCTGCATGTTAGAACTGTTATTGTGGGCACGTTAGCATGCTGACATTAGCATTTAGCAGTTAGCAAAACACAGTAAGAACAGCCTAAAGTGGCTGCAGATTGTCTTTTTTTCTGACTTTTAGCTTCAGTGTCTATTTAGATTTTCTGCACACTTGTTAACTTGTTCTCACAAACTGTAAAGTTTATTGGTTATTGTGACAGTAATTATATTTTAGATCAATATCATGCCAATTTGTAATTTCTACTTGTGTACTACCTTTTACTTTTCAACCATCTGAAAAGGTTTTATTAAACCATTATTGTTTTTGTTTTTTACATCAGGACTTTTATGTATCTACCTCTCATAGGCCTATTTTAAACTAGTTTCCACTATTTAAAGTTAAACTTTCATGTTTCAGCTTTTCACAACTTCACACCATCAGACATTTACTGTAGCAAGCTTTTCACTGAACCACACTCTTTTATTTCTCAGCTCTTCTGGGGCACCAGAGGGCCTCTTTGTAAGAGAGAAACACCTCTGAACTCAAAGGCAGCATGATGGATGTTTATATCCGAGCAATGAAGCCAAAGCCCACCCAGTGTAGGGGGCTGCCCAGGGGAATCTGCAGGTCATATAAAGCTTCCCCACAGTGGGAAAGCTTTTAGTTGGTAGCCCAGTGAATTACTGAGACAGAGCAAGAAAGAGAAGGAGCACCAGCAAACAGCAATGGCATCTTTAGGGCTGCAGATACTGGGCGTCGGGTTGGCTGTTCTTGGATGGATTGGAAACATATTGATCTGTATGCTGCCCCTGTGGAAGGTGTCTGCATTCATTGGGAACAACATTGTGGTGGCTCAGACCATCTGGGAAGGACTGTGGATGACCTGTGTGGTGCAGAGCACAGGCCAGATGCAGTGCAAGGTCTACGACTCACTGCTGGCCCTACCTCCGGACCTCCAGGCAGCTCGGGCTATGGTGGTCATCGCCATCCTATTCTCCCTGTTCGGCCTGCTGCTCTCTGTGGTCGGAGGGAAATGCACCACCTGCATTGGGGACAAAGTAGCAAAAGCAAGAGTGGCCATCTCCGCTGGTGTTTTCTTCATCTTGAGTGGGGCTTTGTGTCTGGTGACCGTGTCTCTGCCTGCTAACACGATCATCAAGGACTTCTACAACCCCATGGTTCCAGACGCCCAGAGGAGGGAGCTGGGAGCGTGTTTGTACATGGGCTGGGGAGCATCAGGACTACTGCTCATCGGTGGTGCTCTTCTCTGCTGTCAGTGTCCATCAGGAGGAGACCGCTATAATGGAGCAAAGTACTCTGCGCCTAAATCCACCACACCAGGGAAGGAATTTGTCTGAGTTGTTGCACTAAACGAGAGGCATCAGCTTTTGAAAAGCGCCCGACTTTAAATACAGTTCAAACCTGTTGCTTATCAGGTTGTAATTTGCATTGTGACTAACTTTTTTCTTTTTTTTTTGACTAACACACTGTAGCGTTTTGTTTCTAGAACATACAAGAGAGCATGTACCACGTGATGAGGTTCAATCTTTTTACATTGTTTTGTGTATTTCAATACTAATTCATTCTGGCTTATTCTGTTTTGCAACATACACACTTTAGAAAGGCTCATGTATTCATACTGTGAGATTTATTTATTTTTTCATTTAGACAATGAACAGTATTTTTTGTGAACAATGTTTTTTTTTAAATGCCTGATCTGTTGAAACATAACAAAGCACTTAAAAGCTAAGTGCTCTGACTACATTTTTGAGAAACTTCCTCAGAGAACTTATTCTATGCTACATTTATGGGATGGAAATATTGCACCTTTTATTTATTACTTTATTGAAAGCTATCAGTAGTTTCTTTAAAGATTGAGATTTTACATTTATGATTTGTGATATTGGGCCATATAAATAACTTGACTTGTTTATATAAAATTGTTAAATTCAGCTCCACCTTGACCAGCTAAAACATTAAAAGGTTGCTTACACATTCATACATCAGTAGTAATAATCCAATATTATAATATATACAATTTTTTACATTTGATATTTCTAGTGCATTTTGTTAATAATAGTTATGTACTTTTAACTACAAGTAAGTAATATTTTTAATGCAGGATTTTACTTTAAATTACAGGGGCATATTGTTTTTCTTGTCAGACTTGTTTCAATTGAAAATGTCTGTTAAAAAAAAGAAAGAAGAGAACCATTAAAAAGGTTTGGGATATATCAACCTGACAAGACTTGGCAGATGTGTTCTTACTGGGCAAAGTGTAAATATCCATTCTTTGGAGATATAAAACAGTTCCTTAGCAACATGAATCCAAGCATACACAGAGCACTGTTGTCTCTGACAGTGAAATCCATTTTACACAAGACAGAAACTGTAAATTACCATCGTAATACAAGGGCACTTGATTGCAGCATGGCAAACATCTCAACCAGATCCAATAAATTCCCAGGAGTCTACTCCCCTGAATTCCTGAATGCCTTATCTCTATTGAGAAGTCCAGTTTCAGTTCTGTTACAGTGTGTCTGCAGGTGCAGAGTGAACATGGGAAAGGAAGACGTCAGGACGAACAAAGAAGCTTTATTTCTGATTTTTGAAGTCCATCAGTGGTCATTATATCATTATACAGTTGAATTAAGAAAAAAAAAAAAAGAAGAAGAAAGAAAAACAGAAAAAACTTCACAGCCGATTTCAGGGGTACATATTACAATGTTAAAAGGAACTTCTGAAATTGTTTGATTCTTCACAACTTCTCTGAGCAGCAATCCATGCAAGAATTGGTGTACATTAAAGTCGTTTAATAAAGATAGATGTATTGCATCTCCATACCAGTCCATTCAGTCTCAGTCTTTATCAATATAGGTATTTTGTTCTGAATATAAATATTGTGTCGTAGAAATGTTAGATCTTCAAGAAGAAAAAAATATTTCGATGTAAAAACAGTTGACAGCATGACACGTTGGGTTGACAGTGTCAAACTTTGATAGGACAAAAGAAAGGCTGTTTCGATATACCAATACTGGCAATAACTAAGATATTTAAAATGAAATATTGATATTGTGTTAATTACACACATATGATAGTATTGTGGAAATAATCCAGCACAGATGGTAGACTTTGTGGATCTTCTTTTTATGAGTTCATCTGGTTGCCTTTTCACTAGTGTAAGTACACGCATTTGTACAGTTATGGTTACAGACTCTCTCCACCTCCCTACATTCATATTTTAATTCATTTGCCACAAAAAAAGACAAAACACACAATAAACAAATTTGAACATAAATTTGACTGATCATTCATTTAAATATCATTTCTACAGATAGTGTGGGTTCTTTTGGCAAAAATAATCCTGCAGTGAAAATCTGATCGTGTTACAGCCCTAGACACATAAAACTAACCACCAGACAAGTTTCGGTGCTGTCTTTTACTTCACTTACACATAGTTCACGTTTGAAGATGTGCTTCTTGCAGGGGCAAACTTGGCATGTATGTAGGGTCTGTCATCTTTCGGGGGGCAGTTGTTGCAGAGCAGGCCTCCTCCCAGCAGCAGCAGCCCAGCGGAGCCCCAGCCAATATAGAGTGCAGCCCCGAGCTCCCTCCTCTGAGCTGCGATCACCAGGGGGTTATAAAAGTCCCTGATCACTGCATGAGCGGACCACGACACCGGGATCATTATCAGTAAGGCGGCTATAATGAAGATCACTCCGGACACAATGCAGGCTTTGGCTTTAGCCACTTCGTCCTCCATGCAGTTTGTGCACTTCCCTCCAACCACGGCCATGAGGACGCCAAACACCCCGACAATCACAGAGATGACCACCATGGCCCTGGCAGCCTGCAGGTCTTGAGGTAGAGCCAGCATGGAGTCGTACACCTTACACTGCATCTGGCCTGTGCTCTGGACCACGCAGTTCATCCACAAGCCCTCCCAGATTACCTGGGCAGTGACAATGTTCGCCCCGACGAAAGCAGTGACTCTCCACATGGGCAAAGCGCAGGTGATGATGGTGCCCAGCCAGCCAATGAAGGCCAGCAGCACACCCATGATCTGGAGGCCCTGAGAAGCCATGTTACCGCAATGCAGCAAGGACTCAACTTCTACCAGAAAAAAGAAAAGGTCCCTCTAACTTAATGCCCACGTCTTGCAGGTTATTAGATTCTGAATGCATAAAAGCACAACATATTCCACTCTCACACCAGCTTGAAGAAGTGGTTGCTGTGCTCAGATGCTCTGAGGTCCCACTGACAAGAAAACTGCCTCCCATTGTGGTTCAAATTTTCAGGGTGGAGCTTTTATGCTGCCAGACAAAAGGGGTAAACCTGATATCCACAACCCTTGTTCTGTCTGTCCATTGTTCCCATGCATTCAAGTTTTGTTACCTCGAGCAAGGCCTCAAGACTGGAAACAATGGCTCCAGATCCCACCTGCGCTCACACACACACACACACACACACACACACACACACACACACACACACACACACACACACACACACACACA
>JBBPCS010000226.1:6222292-6244895 GCA_037974645.1 Hollardia meadi
CACACACACACACACACACACACACACACACACACACACACACACACACACACACACAAACACACACACACACACACTCACACACACACACACACACACACACACACACACACACACACACACCCACACACACACACCTTGCCATACCCCCTGTAATCTCAGAGGACCATGATCGAGGTGGATCAGTGAGTGGAATTTGACCAATTCAATGGAAATTTCAATGGTCTTTTTTTTTTTTAGAACAAAATGTCGTCTCTGTGAATAAATCATCTAATTACAGTTTAGTTGTGGAGTTATTTATTATATTTTCATCTTTGCACAGAAAGTCAGTATGTCTCATTGTCTGTGTATGAGAAAAAAGTCACAGAGTTTTAGTAAATTTTCATCTTTTTTATACAGAAAACTGAAGATTGTTCTGCATCTTAAAGGAAAAAAATAAAATAAAAAACCTAAAACTTTAAAATGCTTGAAAACAGCAGCACACACCTTGCATCCCTTCAGCAGTAGTGGAAAAAGTATCCAGATATTTTACTTAAACATGACACAGTGAAAATAATCCACTACACTTGCATTCACAAACCTGCATAAGTAAAAGTGTGTTAAGTGTTATCAGCAAAATGTAAGTATCGAAAGTAAATAGAGAGTCAGTGTTTTTCTATTATCTGATGTTTTTGGATTAATGTTACTGCTGTAGATGTTCGTGCTAATTTTAACTACTTTATTTGCTTTACTAGTTCCAGTTTGGTATAAGTGAGGCTTTGCTGCTATTCTCAGGTTTTTTATTTTATTTTATTTTATTTATTTGTTTTAATTTAATATCTTTGGGTTATTTGTCTGACAAAACAAGTCGTTTGAAGACGTTGCCTCGAGCTCTGCAAACTGGAATGGGCATGTTTCACAATTGTTTGAAAATTGGTAGAAAGAAATGATCAAATCAATAATTAAGATTGTGTTGCAGCCTATGAGTGCAATCGGATATGCGTCCTTGTTGACAAACAAGTTAAAGCTAAATTAGTGTGCCATGTCGTCCACATGGTTGTGTGTGTGTGCACGAGCCAAACAAAATGGGGACCCACGTTGTAGAAACATTGATTGATAGCATTAGGTTAAAAAAACAAAACAAACATAGGGTGCCTTTAATGTGCGACACCAGACATTCAAAAAAGAAAATATAAAGAAAGAAGAAGAACTAGAGTAGCATGAGAGGGCAGACGAGGTAGGACAGGGAATAAAGGGCCCTGTCCTTATAGACTCCGCAAATGTCATCTGAATGTCAACTTCTCTTTCCTGCAAGAACACGTGAAGTCGACAGGAGGCAGAACAGCAAAGTTCAACAGGCACTTGATAGAGGCGTTGGAAAGTATTAGCTCAGGTTATCTCTGTGTTTCTAACCTCTTTAACTGATGTGCTGCAAAGTTGTGTAAAGCGGATAAACTATTGCAAACACTCTAGCAGGTGTGTGTTAATAGTTATGTTGCATTTTTAGGCACATTATCTCTATTTTCTCTGTTTAGTGTGTGTGTGCATTTGTCATGTAAATTTGCTCTAATTCTTCCATGTTGACACGAGTACACAGGTCACTCTGCTAATTTGAGTCAAACCTTCAGTAATTCTGTGAAAAACTTCTAAAATAGAGTTTCCTATTTTTGGCATAACCATCTATGTCGCAAGGCGGATAAAAAAATAAATAAATACAGACTGTTTTGGTATCAGGATAGAAAAGTGACTTTCCCCTTTACAAATATAAAGACAAAAATACAAAGAATATGACTACAAAAAGGCACAATATACAAAGAAAAAGTGAAAAGTTTGAAATTTGTTGAAACAGGAGGGCCAAAACTCATGTTGTGAGTGACATTATATGTGAAGAGCGGGATATCAATATCCTCCACATGTGCATCATAAACTATAGTGGAGTCTGGCCTTTATTATATATATCTAAACATTTCTCTCCATCAATTATATGGGCCCTTTTGAAACCAAGTGAATATTTCCAAAATAAAAGCTCGGTCGAAGGTTTATAAAGGTGGCACAAACACTGGAACTGTCACAGTGTGGCAGTGAAAAGTGTGTGTGAAGCAGAAGTTAAGGTTGATGTGCATTTATTCAATAAAATTCTTTGGTCTTCACTTTGAAAGATTCTGCACGCAGCTTGTCCTGTTCATGAGGCAGCTAGTGGTGAAAAAGGTACACTGTGTAGAAATACTCTGCTACGAGTAAAAGTCCAGCATTCAAAACTCTAAGTAAGTAAAAGTACAAATCAAAATATACTTGAAGTGCCCAAAGTAAAAGGACTCATTATGCTGCATTTCAGAAAACTGTATATTATGTTGGTAGTGGTATTATATTAGTGGACTATAGCTATTGATCATTATGTATGATCAATTTGTACATACCGTAACTTTTTTAATTTAATTACTTTATATATATTATATTTGTATTACTTTATATACTGTTACTTTATATACTGTTAGGTTGTAAATTTCCCCCAGGGGATCAATATATCATAATTTATTTGTTGATTATATTTTGTATTATTAATCTCAATCTGCAAAATGACTAGGAACTAATGTTATCACATAAATGGTGTGGTAAAGTACAATATTTGTCTTTGAATTAGTGGAGTAGAAGCATATAGTAGTAGAAATTGAAAATACACATATAAAGTGCAAGTACCTCAAACCTGATCCAGTGTGACATAGCGCCATCTAGTGATGAAGTTGCAGATTGCAATCAAATGAACACCCCTCATCTCACCCTCCCCTTCCAGGCGTGTAGAAGACTGTATGGTGGCCGCTAAAAACACAAAAACACAAAGGGAATAATTTATTGGTGTGTACTAAACTAACTTCTTTAGAATATGTTGTAGATATCAATTTAAGATTTGTCATTTTATCCATTTTCAGAGAACCTATCCGGCTGGAGACAACAGATGAAAACAACTCTGACTCATCTCATTCACAGTTCTTTTTCTTTAGCTAATGAATGAACAACAAAACCTGCAATTATGTCAAATAAACAAATAAAATTAAGTAAAAGTACATGCTGCATGCAACAAGTGGGACAGTTTAAGAGGATCATCTACAAGAGCATCTTTGCTTTGATTAATCACTCAGAATGTTGGTTATTAAGTTTTCTGACAATGTATCAGGTAGGAAGAGCAACGACAAGTTTGCCAAATTAAACTTGAATTTCTCATTTAAGTTTGGGCAGATACTTTCAAAAGCAAAAAACGTCACTAACATGTGCAGGCCCCTTTAAAAGAGCAGCTTGAGAACAAACTTTATTTGCTGTGCTCTGTGTAGCATAAAGAAGAGCCAAAATGGACACTCATCTTCATCACGCAGTAAAGAAGTAAAACCCCAATATTCAGGGATCCAAGATCAGCAAAGACTGTCCATTTTGGAAAGTTTTTATATAGTTTTATGAAGTTTTATACAGTCTTTGAACAGTTTAATTTTTTGTTTCCATTTGTTGTTGTTTTTCATTTGTTGTCATTTAACCCATGTTTGTTGAATCTCAGATGTATTATTTTTTTATGTTGGGGTGGATTTTGTAGCCTATAAACCAGCTGGCCTCCTTCTCCCATGCAGATATCCATTTAGTTTTAAATGACTAAATTGTAGCTGGGTATGGATATATTGTATTGTATGTATTTACCATGTGATATTTTTAATTGTTGAATAAACTCTAAACCTTCAACTTGCTGCCAACATAATATAACTTGAAATAACTTATTTGAAAATTTAAAAAAAGCAATATTTAGAATTACAGGGTTACACCAAGGTGAAGCTTGAAGAATATTGTGGAACAGTGTGCTGGCATCTTTAGTTTAAGGAAAACTGGAGTTGTACAGTGTTCAACAGAATAAAAAATACACAGTCATTTGCCTTTTCCTCTCTCAGTTGGGTTTGTACCATGTCCTCCCTCAGGCTTTTGCCTCATGCCATCCCCATGGTGACAGCTCACAGCATGCTTTCTCCCAGCGGACATGTTTCCCATAGCAATGAGTGTTTGGACACACTGCAAGAGAAGGGGCTGAAACAGGACAACAAACAGCACTGATTCAGCACTGATGTGTACAGTGTGGGATGAAGAGCATCTGTGAATAATTTTTCCTTGTAGCCTAATACCTTACTGAGCTCCCTTGAAACTATTAAGACTCATGAAAGCCTCAAATTCTAAATATTGAGTTATACATGTAGGCCTATGTTCAGATGAGTAGATCTGTAAGCTAAAGTTTCAGTGGTGATAACTGACAAATAGTTAAAATTCATACAACTGGACTGTAATAGTGAGATGTAGAAACCCTTTCCATCAAAGCACTGACCACCACTGAGCATCCATAGTAATTAAAGCTACTGAAGTAAATACCAGAAAAGTAAATCAAATACACATAAGTAAACTCTCCAGTTGTACAGTGGAAAACAATATAAAATACAGCAGTTGTCCCAAATATAGCACATTATTATTTTTTTTAGCCTTTTCTGAGGTGAGAGCAGCCAGATGTAGGACACATCCATGTATCAAAACAGTCACAGGTTTGATGTGTCTTCTACAAATGTCTTCAAAAAAGACTGAATGGCCTGATCATTCACTGTAAGCTATTGTCACAGTCAGCTGTGCGGAAGAGGATTAGGGCTACATGTGAAAAAATTATTTGAGTTATAACTGAAAAAAAAGTCAGAACTCAAATATTTTTTTTCACATATGGACCCAATCCTCTTCCGTACAGCAGCTCTATTCAATGCAGGGAGAAAATCATTTTGTAGGGGTGGTGAGGTTTGGTCCACATTGTGACGCTGTTGCGCCACCTAGCGACTCAACAACGCAATGTGTATATTTTTACTTCTGCTTGTCACTTTTTTCATCCACCTTTATTGTCTAAATGCCAAGTGCACACACTCACAACAGAGACAGAGGGTTAATCAGATTACAATCATGTTTAACTGCACATTAATGCAAAAAAAAAAATAAAATAAAAAAATCAATTCACTTGGTCATGTGAAGTAAAAAAAAACAAAAAAACCCCAAAACAAAACAAGTGTAGGTAGTGAATATTCACGGCGCCTGCGAGACCAAACTCAGGTAATAGCATCATGAAAAGTGCGTCTGACGTAATGACGCACAACCAGCTGTTGATAGGCGCTGAGTATATGCACATTTAACACATCTCTGCTGTCATTGCGGTCATTTTTAAACGCTCATGCTGTTTGTCGACCGCCCGGTAACGGACCATATGCTGCCATGAGTGCTTTGTGTCGCCTGATCCAGCGAGGACTGTGGAGCGGACGGCCGTCGTGTCGTTTATTCCCCGGACAGCAGGATGTGTGTCGGGTGGCTCCCATGGTCCGGACAGCCAGCTCATCCAGGTAACGTTGCCCCTGCTAGCTTAGCTCCCGCCGGCTAATTGATGTATCCCTGAGCTGTGGCATGTTTCGACGGTGCTGGACGGACATGACAGCCCAGTATTTCTCTTGTAAAGCACAGCCAGTTACTCCGCCGAACATTTTGTTACCGCAGCGTGTCTGTGCATCTTTGTTAACTGTCAATTTTACACAGTTTACATAAATGACATTCAGGCGTCTGGTTAGCATCAAGGCAAGCCTGCAGTTGAGCTATCATCACAGTTACAAATAAGATTTTATGTATGGACTTTATGTGCTACTTTATCTTATTTGGTTATGTAGCTAAATAAAAGGGTCTTTGCTGTCGTGCATATTTGGTATATCTTATGTTATGCCAGGCTACATGTACGCTAAGTTGCCAACTTGTTAGCTAAACCTAGCTAAAATTAATGCTGTCTAGTATGGCACCGCTGTAATAATTCCTACCCTTAAGCTAATGCAATGCAATATGAATACTATGGAGCCTTTAGAGGCTGAAATTAAGTCTGAAGTGAATTGAATTGTGAAGTGTTTCGCAGTAGGCTAAAACACATTATAACCCATAGAGTGCAGTGCTGAAACGATATTAGTTGATTGACAAAAAATAACATTATGACTGCAAGATTAATCATTTAAACTATTCTTCTCAAATGTGAAGATGTTGTCATTTTCTTGTTTAATAAAAAAGTACAGTTTACAGTAAAACAATACTTTTCAAATTTACACACTCGTATAACAATAAATGGCAAGTCAAATTTTGTGTATTTATGTAAAAGATTACTTAAATTAACAACAACAAAAAGTATCTGTACCTGTAAGGTTACCTAATGTGATACCACTAGGTGGAAGCAAAACAGATCAAATAAGTCACAAGTCATGGAACGCTGCCACAGCCTTCATTTCATTAAATAATATCCCCAGATATCCAGTATGAATGGAACATGGGTCACATTAGGAAAGCAAGATGCTCTGCAAAGTCTTTGAGTTGAAGCAATTTAGTATTCATTTTAACTCCCTGAAAGTTTCATCAGTTTGCATAGTTATATTTATCACTGTTCCTGTCTATGTTGTGATATAATTGTACCACAAAGTGAGAGATTCTAACTCCTCAATCCCTTTTTTTCCCCCCAGCCCAGTCAGCTTGACCTATGATGTCTTCGATGGGAAGGGTGAGAGCACTCCCCTTGTGTTTCTCCATGGGCTCTTTGGCAGCAAATCTAACTTCCACTCAATAGCAAAGTCCTTGGTGCAGCGCACCGGCCGAAAGGTAATGCAGTGATGAAGACATTGCACCTGTCTGTTGTTACATCAAAAATAACACATGATTATGTGTTTGAGTTTGTTCTCAGCAGTCTGAAATTACCTCTCATGCAAAAGCTGGCATGGGAACGTGCAATCAACCAGTGTGATGCCAGTCATTTAATACAACTCTTCAGCAGCCCATTCTTTTGTAATAAATATTGATAGATAACCTTTGCCTTTCTGAAGAAACTCAACACTTCAGTGCACAATACAACCTTTGTTTGTACTGTCACTCGCCTGAGCTGGGGCCAAAAAAGGATACAGCTTACAGTTTTTTTTGCCTCTTTCCCTCCATTCCAAGTGCCCTAACTATCCTTTGTCCAGTTAGGTGCTGACTGTGGATGCCCGTAACCATGGCAACAGCCCTCACAGCCCGGTGCTGACCTATGAAGCGATGGCCGAAGATTTGAAACATCTCCTTGCTCAGCTGCGCATCGAGAAATGCATTCTCATTGGCCACAGCATGGGAGGGAAAACGGCCATGGCGACTGCCCTGACGCAGGTTAGCAGTTGAGAAATGTCACCCTGAGGTTATTGTAACACTACAGTCCCACCGCTGGATGTCACCTGACCTTTCTCACTGTACAGTCCTGTTCTCTCTGGACTCAGTAATCCTCCTCTGGTCCTCATGCCACATCTAGATGTCATGTTTCCATTTCATCGGTTTTTGTTTTTTTTCCTCAATGTGACATCTCTTGTCCTGCCTGTTTTCCCCAATCTATCTTTTCTCTGTTCGTAGTCTGGTTTAGTGGAGAGGTTGGTGGTAGTGGACATCAGTCCAGCACGGACATCCACCTTCAGCGACTTCCGCTATTACATCCAGGCCATGCAGGAGGTGAAGATCTCCACTGACATCCCACGTTCCACCGCCAGACGGATGGCTGAGGATCAGCTACGCAGTTTGGTTGAGGTCAGCACTCTTTGATTTCAGCTTTTTAAATAGGAATATGCCTGCTGTTCTTCAGTTAATTAAACCTGGGATGCTAGTTTGTCAGGAGTGCATTTTATCTTGTCACGGACACGTAGTATCTGACATTTAAACCTGCAACTGATTTTTTTGTGTCACTTGGGAGCAGCACAAACAAATTGTGAACACAACACTGACAGATTATCACTACTTAAAGTTGTGGTGAACTTGTTAGCAACCAACTGCCTACTTGCACATCCAGGAATAGTATTTGGCATTCATTTGGAGTTGTGTTTCTGACCACCTGATTTATGCCAAGCTCAATGTTCAGTTTCTTTTGGCTCTGTTTTTCATCTCTACCAACTCCTGGTTAAATATACCTGACTTTTAAGCTGTTAAATGCTTAAATTTGTTTATGAGCTAGTTGCTAAATGTGCCTCTCTGATGTTGAGCAGGTAGCACACAAACACAGAAACAAAGGAGGTTTATGACCTGCCCTTGCCTCCCTCAGAATCGTTCGGTGCGTCAGTTCCTGCTCACTAACCTAGTGGAGCAGAACGGCCACTATGCCTGGAGGGTTAACTTGGAGGCCATCTCGGTGCACCTTGACCATATTATGAGCTTCCCCAGCTTTAACACCATCTATGAGGGACCAACACTTTTTTTGGGTGGAGCCAGTTCTGCATATATCAGGTATACCAGTACCAGATACTAATTTCTGCCAAGTACAACCCTAGTCCAGATACAAAAGTATGCGTCGAAAACTCATTGAAAATGCTACATACCTTTTCTGTATTCCACAACCTCTCGAAGGGGTATGAACATAGTTACACATGTAAGAAAGCAAACAAACAAGTAGAGTAATTGGACAGCAACAATTATTCCTGGGTAATTGAAATTAATCTCTGGGCAAATACAATACAATAAGAAAGAAACTGATGAGTAACTAATTGTGATGCAAAGTGTACAGACAAATACATGTGCAATTCAGATAATAAACAGTAAAAAGAAAGTAAATATTTAATTCTTAGAAGTAGCATTATTTTAATAAATTTAGAAATGTTAACCATTTTTGCTGTTAGTTTGAATATATTTTTTTCAAATGTAACTGTTTGGACTAATCCTACAGTATCATAGAATTAACCTGTTTCTCGGATATATAATCTAATATTTAATGATCACCTTGATATTAATTTTTTTTCCTGTTTACTCTTCATCTTCCTTCCATCCCTTTTCCTCACACCGCCCCATGTTGCCTGATATTCTCCCTCTCCGCGTCTTCAACCACGATCCAGCTCCGATGATTACCCAGAAATCCAGAGGCTGTTCCCTAGCGCTGACATCCAGTACATCCCAGACGCGAGCCACTGGATCCACGCAGATAAACCCTTAGATTTCATCAGCTCCATCATCTCCTTCCTTCAGTCCTAGCTGGCTCCTGCCCTACGCTGTAGAACTTTTTATGCTTGTTGTCTCTGAGCGTCTCCTCACTCAGAATGAAAGTTAGAATTCAGCAGCTTCAGCAAGATAGAGTGGAGTCATTAATGATACTAATAGATCCCAACACTGGACCAAGCTCATCCTTTTACAGCAGCCAGTTCCTACTTTCAAATAAAGTTAGTGTAGTGTAGTGTAGGTGAACCTCTCTTTTGTGTAGTTTCTTGGCCAGACACAGTGTTACTTGATTGGCTGGTTTCTAGATGTGTGTTCATTGATGTTTTTAGATTGGTAGATGGAAAATAGTAAAGAAAAAATCTCCAATGTAACATAACAGGGCTTTTTTGGAGGTGATGTTCTAACCCAAAGAAACTCTTATTTGCACAGTGCATTCTTTATGTTGAAACATTTATGCCAGTATAATAGAGAAATGGCTTTAGGCCAAGAACAATTGAGGTTTTCAGCGGTGAAATAGTTGGATATGAAAGTTGTGACAGCACTGCTGTAAATCTGAGAAGCTCTTCTTGGGAGAAGTGAAAAATGTGCAAAGCAAAAATAGTTTATTTACACAAGGGAGTTTGGTATCGTGTGTCAGGAGGTTGGCGCTCTGCAACGACGCTGTAATACAGACTTTATTTGTACAGATAGTTTGTTGTAGGAACTTATTTTAATGTTAATAACAGTAATATATTTAATATTTTAGTGTGAAACTTATCTGCTGTATGTTGGAGCATTTACATGTATGTTACTTTGTCACAACTCAAGGTCACTGAGAGCGCCGGTTATATTTTTATGGCAACATAATCTATCGAAACCAAGCAGAAACACTAAAGTGCAGTGTTCACACTCTGTTTCCTGAATATCTCAGGTAACAACTGGATATCATAGTTACAATACACTTATACTGTTCTTGTGTCTGTCTAACGATAAGCTGTGGTGATGTTGTGTCTTTGTATTTGGTCAGTCCGACTGATTTGTGTTTAGATGAAACATGTTTACCAAGTTGTTACCTGTATCTCACTTATCTTTACAACTAAAGTGCAAGGCTATGTGGATGTCTCACAAATATATGCTGCAGCAATGTATGTTATTATGTAATCGTGATAGTGTTAATATCATTTCTGTTTCCAAGGGTTTGAACAGTACAGTCCACAGTGGTGAAACTGCCATCAGTATGAATAAGCAGGGTGTTGTAAATTTGTATGTGCCTCTTTTTGTCAAGAGCTCCTTTTCCATTTCTGTAAAATGTGATTAAAACAAACAAAAAAAACTTATATTCTACAATAATAACTAGCAGACTTTAGATTGGCAGCTGGGTTGCCAGTTCTGTGTGAATTTTCTCACAAAGAAGCTCAACAGATGAGGGTGTATCCCTTCATGGCGCTAGACGTTTACTACAATCAGTGTTCTGTGTTCGTTTGATGTGGATGCAGAAGTCTAAAAGGCTTTAAAGTACCCGAATTAAGTTGAGTGAAACTAATTATTTTATACTTCTTGTGAAGCTCCAGTTAGTGGAGACACACCCCCTGTCCCTCTCAATCACAGGGCAGATTTCTCTTGTTGCACAATATAAATAGATTGTTGGGGGTGGGGCGGGTTGGGCGTCACTGACATTTGAATGCAGGCCCTGCTTTAGCATCTGTGGTGTTGCAGTGGGACAAGAACAAGACAGAGGACCTCTGTGTCAACAATATAGAAAAGTGAATATATTCAGTCACGTTGAAAAAGGTGATTTAGGACTGTAATCATCTGTTCAGGATTGTGTATCATTTCACTGAGCATGCCTTTTCTCTTGTCATCGAGTGTAACTTTGCTGTGCTATGTACATTTCAGTTCGAATGTGTTGCCACAACGTTGGCACTCATTCTTGATAATACCATATACAAATTTTAAATGTGACCAAGATGCATATTGGAGTGGATTATATATATTATTGAACAAACTAATATTATACAATAAAATTGCAAAAATCTGGATCAAAGTTTATTCTTTTTTCTTTCTTTTGAATCTTGCAAATGCAGAAGTGCAGCCAATGAAGGCTCTAAAGCGATGTAGTGACAGTGTCTCACAGGATAAACTGCAGTCTGACTCGGCAGGAGATTTGATAAAGCTTTTGCATAAAAATATTTATTTACAGCATGGCAAACAACAATATTCAGGAAATTCAGTGCAAGGCTTTATAGCACAAAAAAAATTACATGGCTCATTCATAATCAGTATATTTCATACAGTAAATGAGTCGAAGATCCAAATGTTTTCCCACGATTACATGAAAAGATGCCCTCCAGACAGACATGTTTTAAAACATAAAAAAATATTAGAATAATAATTATACTTTGAATTTGATTATATGGTTTTTCCAAAAAAGTTAAATTGTGTTGTTAAAAATTTTTAAATTTCTCCTTTGTTAAAAAAAAAAAAACAATCTATGAAAATGTATAAAAATAGTTGGAATAAGAAAACATTTTTGGCTGGAGGGGGGCTTTAAATTGTTGTGCGTCAGAATGAATGTACTCAACGTGCAAAGTCATCACTGTTTCAATCAAGTGATATGACCTGGAAGCTGTTATCAATCTTGCCCCACTCTGAATCCTGCCCCGCTGCATCCTGGTCCCCTTGACGACTGGTCCTGCCCCTCCTCAGCTTGTCCCTCCAGGTGCGTTGGGTGACGGCAGGAGGAGGAGCAGAAGAAACTGCAGACTTGGAGATGAAGATTTGGCTTGAGTTGATTGTAGGAGGTGCTGGTGTAGACGAAGGGGAGCTGGAAGGCCGCTGGATGGGTGGTCTGTTGTTTCTCCTCAGGATGCCCATGCGGGTGGGCTTCTTCTGGGTCTGCTCTGCCTGCTGCTGACTCTGCACCTGCTGATGGAGGATCAGCTGAACGTCCTCCTGAGGCAAGATCAACAAACAGGCCGTTAGAGCACAAGGAATTCAATTTTTTTTTTTTAATCTGCAATTTAAAGAGTTGAATGTGGTGATAAGCCACATTTTAAAAATGTGAGAGTACGATCTCCTACATTTATCTTTTACATGGCTGCTTTTAGAACAATATACACTGAGCCCCACTGCTCAATAAGGGACAGTACACAATTTACTAGGAAGGGCTGGGTGGTCAGTAAAGGATGGGAGGGATGATGGGTCACTGTTTTGAGACTTAATCTTTCACCTGGCTAATATGATCAGTATTCAATTATGAGAAATAGAATATGGATGTTTATGAATTATGGATAATGATTAAATGTGACCTCTAGCAGCAGACTTTTTATGATCAACACTTTCACTTTAGTCTTGACCATTATGAAACCTTTGATTTACTTTTTTCTTTTTTTTAAAACAGAAAGTGGCTGGAATCTTCAAAATTGCTAATTCCACTTCTCACGTGTTTTTAGTCTTTTAGTTAGTAATGGTGAAACAACTTGTACCAGTTGCATTTTTTTTTAAGGGGATGGCCCAAAGAAAACTTTAAAATGTGAAACATGAGATCTGCTCTGCATGCCAATAAGTTTCATACAGTCCCTAAACTTAAAGGGACAGTTCACCCCAAAATCTTTTCCTCTTACCTGTAGTGCTATTTAGCCATCTTTTGGAGACATTGGCTGTAAAGATTTCTGCCTTTTCTCTAATGTAATGAAACTATATGGCACTTTTCTTGTGGTGCTAAAAACGCCAAAAAAAATACATCTGAGCTCAACTCTACAGCAATGTCTCTTTCCAGAAATCTTGACCCTGTTACTCAAGATAATCCAGATAATTTAACCTGTCAGATCACTGAAATTTAACAAAGCCGGGGACCGTCTACAAAGCAAAAAGGAAATTGTGTCTCTGTGATTGAAAAGAGAGGAGTGTCTACAAATTAAAACATCACAAAAAATAATTCAACTGATAAGGGCTCTAAATGTAATGAATCTAACTTAATTGTTAATATTTTCAGTTTAGGATGCAGGTAGACTTTGATATTATTTTAGGAGAATATACATTTTCACACCAGTAAAACACCTTTTCCCACCAGTAGTAAGCCAGAAAAATAAAATTAAGATGACAACCATATCATAGAGAAGGATTTGACAACTATAAATCTTGTAACGGTGATAGTAGCAGTTTAATATTTTAGACTTTCGGCAAATGTGCAATATCTTAAAATCTGACTATTTTTCACAAAACAACTATCACCGGGGATACTAAAACATGCAAACATTTCTAGAGTAGTTGAGGTTAAATAAGTTTGGATTTTGAGTGTCATCAGTAAACAACACTTGCAAAGTGCAGTGTAGTTTCAGTTTGACGCCGCAGGGAGTCAGACGCTCAGCGGCTGAACACACTGAGGCCAGAACACAGCTGGCTGCACCGTCTGCATGTGCTGAATATGGTATGTGTGAATTTTAATTGGGTGTTTTACAGCTTCACACCTTCTGTACTCGGAAAGCACACGTGTGTACTCATCACTAATCGTGTCGATTTTTGTGTGGGTGTGTACACTCTGTGTTCCACACGTATTCAAATTTTCCCAACTCGCTGTAATTTGCTCATTATGACTCCATACTTTCATTTACATTTCAGTTATTTATTGCAGTGAGCACACCCTTCCCTTTTCTTTTTATTCACTTTTGTTAAGCATTAGACTCGTCTCAGGTTTACCTTCCACGCCTCGAGCTCCAGCGACAGCTCCAGGCGTTTCTGTACAGCCTCCAGCAGCTGGTTGTTCAGCGACATCATCTCTGTTTTACTCCGCAGGAGCTCGGCCTCCATCGCCTTCTTCCTGCACAGCGGAAACGGAGACAATGACACATCCCTCAAAATAGATCCTTGTCTTTCAGCTTCCTCTTTTTCCCCCCCTTAAATCTTGATTCATTTGTCATTTCGAGGAGAGGCGAGTGTGACTGTGTATGTCATGTGGATGTACTCACTTCTCTATGGCCTCATCTCTGTCGTACAGCGCCTGCTGGAGAATAGCACTGTCCTCTGCTCCGTTTCCAGATTTGAACTTTTGAATGAACAAGCAGGAGGGACAGGTTATTCTTTGTCACAGCTCTAGTTATTATCTATCTTTAACCTCACTGGCTTCTCTCTCTCTCTTATCTGTCTTTTCATAGGATTCTGGTCTAATCACACCATCAATCACACACCTTGTGACTTTCTCGAACATGCAGTAAATACCAGAAAGACTCAGGTCACTGATAGTCACTTGTAAACTGGTCACGCCACATAGCTGAGCTTTAACACCTAATGGTCTGCCAGGGAAACAATGAAAAAGATGATTCTGGGGCAAGGATATCTCTGTGCAGGCCTCAAGGTAGTATTTATGAGTTCAATATTCTTTTATAATTTGCAGGTGAAGGCACATCCCTTACAAGTTAATAGTGGTATTTTACACAACAATTGATGTAGACATTTTGCCACCTTTCCTTTATTTCTACTGGAATGTGCAAAGCAAACATTCTTCCAACAAGCCCACTAAAATAAACTCAAACTGAGATTGCAGGAACTCGATAAGGACCTTTATTTGAGTGTGGGTGTTTACCTGTGTGGTGTGGTTGAAGGCCAGCTTGCGGGCCACATTCTGCAGCTGGGCCAAGGCAGCGTCCAGTTGGTTTTCCCCATGAGAGGGTTCAGGTGGGCCGGACTCTGGCTCCGTCAGGGGGCTCAGCAGCCGCAGAACAGACAGAACCTCCTCTGTGACCTGGGATAGAAACGAACAGAAATAAATCATCATAATCCTGCAGAGTTGTGCAGAAGTACACTGTGTCCTGGTGCTTTACCCTCTCTCTGTGTTGGCTCCATCCCTGTCCTTCGTGGCTCTCTTGCAGTTTGTCCACCTGGGCTTTAAGCTTGATGCTCCGTCTCCGAGACAGCTCCACCTCTCTGCGCACTTCTTTGAGCTGCAAAACATAAATATAAGTACATAAAACCACGTTTTTTCCCCCCTGTGTGGATAAATGTCAGCACACAAAAAGCACTACCTCATGACATTTTTACACAGTGTAAACAGAAACTGCTGATCTAGATTCCTGGGTGAAACTGCAGACAAGAAATCCAGTCGTACCAGCTGAGATGCACTTATAAGCACTGCAAATATGCACAAATGAACTCATTCACAGAAGCGCACTCAAAGACACACTGTGATAACTTGAGGAATGAAAATAATTAACATAAAGTATGAGGCACGAGACATTTTCCACCAGCACTGCATCTTGACACTCATCAGGTGATGAAAGAGTCCTCGTGTCTCGAGCAAAGTGAGGGTTACTGCGCTCAAAAATCATTTCGATCGTAATTAATTATGTTGAAGGACGTGATTTCTTGGTGTTCTGGATAACATCTCTTTTGTGCTTTCTGTAAATGTGTGACATTGACAGTTAGGACGGTCTCCTCCCTGTATAACAGGTTTTATTGTTTGTGGCAGAATCGATTTAAAATCATGCACTGGGAAAGATTCACCAACAATCTCCCTCTCATTCTAACAAATTCTGTTATCCTACCGTGTCTGTGACATGTCCCAGTGTCCGGCGTCTGCCAAGTGGCCTGCCGCTCCTGATCAGGTCTGGTAATGTCCCGTCTATGTAGCTCCTCTGCAAGGAGCTCCCACCTTCACTGGCTGCTGACTGCGAGGTAGCACCTGTCCCCTTTGAGGTCAGCTCACCGGGGATGTCTTTCTCCTCGGACAGTGAGATGCTGCTGTCCTCGTCAACCAGCTCCTCGCCACCCACTTGTTTTAAATTCAGTTCAGTGAGGCATGAGTTGTTAAAGGGCAGCGACTCAGCACAATGTTCTTCTTCTAGGTCATCAGAGACCAAATCCTCCTGCTCTGCATCTTCTTCGAGTTCCTCTGGATCTTCTGGTTCTGTTGTAGTCTCTGAGACTTTTGCTTCTGGTTTTGTTGGCAGAACTGTAGGTCGGTAAGGTGAAGGTAAGGTCCTGAGCGATCCCGTTTGCCTGTCCTCCAGCCTGTTCAGAGAGGAGTAGAGCTTGTCACTGGTGTTGATCCGAGGTCTCAGCTTCTCATTGAGGGCTGAGAAAGTCAGAGAGTAGGCCATGATCGGTTTGGTAGAAGCCACAGGCAGAAGTAGAATCAATTACACCACCCGAAGATACTGTCAGGATATAAACATGAAAGAGCAAGAGGAAGAGAGAAAAACAAGGAGGGAGGGAAGATGACAAACAGAATGTCCCCAAACTGGTTTTTCCTGAAGTGTGAGCGTCCTCAAAGGGACGCGACATGGCATGATGTGATGTCACCCAGGCTGTGGCTGCATGTGGCCCGTCTGGGTTTTCTTCCTCCTTTTCATTTGCTGCACAAACACATGACGCGCAAACATACCGCAGCTGCATGGGAACAAAGGAAGGATCTTTTGACCCAATCAGATAATTCAGGCTTGACGCATGTTACCGGATTTAAACTGTTATTTTATCAAGCCACTCAAATGTAAAGAGCATGGCGACAGAGTAAAGGTACTAATACCACACTGAAAATACTCCACTGCAAGTAAAATTCCTACATTCAAAATCTTACTTAAGTAAATATATGTATTATCAGCAAAAATGTACTTGAAAGTATCAAAAGTAAAACTACTTATTAGGCAGTGTTTTACTGCTATTACCAGATGTTTTGTAGCATCACCACTTTAAACAAGCAAAGCGCTGTTTTCAGTTTTGTGACAATACATTTTCCAGGTAATCCAAGAGGGTTTTAAATGGTCTGTTTCGTTTAAGAAGTGGTGGGACGTCCTCAGCCGTAAAAAAGAACACTTTAACGCCCGTCAGTTAATCAGCAAAATTCACCTTCAAAATCACCAAATTTGGAGATGCGTGCTTTTCACTGGACAGGACAGAGTATGAAAATCTCTGTAACCTGAAAAGTGACTAAAAGTGAAATACTTGCCTGAGTTGGTGGGGAGTGGAAGTATAAAATTGAAATACTTGAGTCAAGTAGAAGCATCTTGAATTTGTACAACAAATGTCCTTATTTACATTCCATCACTGTCAATCTCAATGCTGACTATTGTTTTTTTTTCTTATTTGGTCAAATAACTTGTTGAGTCCAAACCGGAGGCACTTGATCATCTACTTATTTTTGGAAGAGAACAGCTTTGGGGAAACACCAGATTTAGTCATTTTTTGCAGTTAAGAGGGTATTTTTGGTGACACACCTCCCACATATACGTGCAGAGATGAGTCAGTGACACGTCACACATCCTATTTTAAGACTACTACTTAAAACTACTTACTTAATATTTAGTGATATACTGTATATTGGTGTTAGGGTTAGAACCTTTAAGTTATTATTTTCAGGCAGGCAAAAAAACGTCTTCCTTTTTTATTTCCTTGTCTCAGAGGGCCACATAATGTTCCATCAGCTTTAATTAGTTGTCATCAAATCATCAATCAACACTTTAAATTATCATGTCATGTTTTTCACTTTGCATGTGCTGTCATGCGAACTAATTAAACTTAGAGACCTGTTTTCTGTCCAGATGCAGCAGGAGGAAACGGTTCACGTTTGTGTTGTGTGGATTTGTGTCAAGTGTTTTTCTTATCGGTGTCCCTCTTAAATGTTGTGTACTTCAATCTTTTGTGCTGCACACTTTGCACACTCTTTCCCAGGAAGTAGGTCACTGCTTAATTCAGATAACGTTCAGGCAGGTGGACCCAGTCTTCAGAGTAAAACAGTTGATCATTCTTTTATCCACTTTCATCTACTATTATTTACATTTTATTTTAAACCTAATTAGAGTATTAAGAAACATTGTCTGTGACAGATTAGGTGCTTTTTTTTTCTTTTCAGAACAGAAAACCTGCTAGATAGGGGCATGTCCAGAAAGGAGGCCTAGATTGGCACTGGGCACCCCTGAAATCTGATTGGCCACCCCATTATCCTTAAGTATTGTTGGCTATCATCCCAGCAAGAGGTGGGATCTTAGTTTGAACCAGCTGTTTAACAAGTGTTTTTAAATAAGCATCGTTTTCCTTTGTAGCCTACTTTTGGAGGTAGTTTGTTTTTAGAGACTTAAAGAATCAAGTACGGAAAGCTTTATATTATATTTGTGGGTCCCCCTCTGTTGTGTTGTGATTGGTAGGACTATTTATCTTTTCAATGCACTTTGTTGCTTTGGATGAAAATGTCAGCTAAATCAATGTAATGTAAAAAAAAAAAAAATTTAAACAGGAATGCAAAAAAATGTAAGACACTGTAACTTTCTTTAAACAAGTTTACTTCTATTCAGAATGAGTGAAATATTTTCACACTGAAAGATTTGTTTTGCTTTTAACCTTATTTTTTTGAACATGCTTCTTCTCTATTTCACTCTTTTAAATCTCATTTATATGTCTCATTTTGAGCTCTGGGTTTCTTTTATATCTCCTTTGTCTTATGTGAAGCACCTTGTTGTTAAAAGCTGCTTCACAAATAAACTGAAAGTTACTTAGAGGATTATATTTTGGGACACTTATTCGCAGTCTTGCTGAGAGTTAGATGACAAGATTGATACCACTCTCATGTCTGTACGGTAAATATGAAGCTGCAGCCAGCGGCTGGTTAGCTTAGCTTAGCATAAAGGCTGGAGACAGGGGGAAACAGCTCGGCTGGTTCTGTCCAAAGGAACCGAATTCCACTTACCAGCACCTCTAAAGTTTACTAATTAAGAAGCTGTGTCTTCTTTGTCTGTTCTGCACAAGAAATAAAGTACAAAAAAAACTATTTGTGTTTTACAGAGACTATGCGACAAACCTTTTTTCCGCTGGTTGCCTTGCAGCTGCTCAGCGCCAAGAAATAGTTTGTAAAACTGCAAAATGTTGTTTTTAAACTTCCGGTTTTGTAGGTATTGAACAAACTAGATATAAACTATCATATAAACTACTTCATAAGAGAAAAACACTGATCAGCCACAACATTAAAACCACCGACAGTTGAAATGAATAACATTGACCATCTGGCTACAGTGCAATATTCTGCTGGGAAACCCTGGATCCTGGCATTCATGTGGATGCCAATTAACACAAACCATCCGCCCAAACACCCCTGCAGATCAAGTACACCCCCCATGGCACCGGCACACCCCGATGACATTGGTCCCCCAGCAGGACAATGCGTGCTGCCACATCACAAAAGCTGCTCAGGAACAGCCAGAGGAACGTGACAAAGAGCTTTAGGTGTCCACCTGGCCTGAAAATGCCCCAGATCACAAATCTGATTGAGCTACATGGGACGTGTCGATCTGTGGATGCCATTTCCGGGGTTAGAAGATGGGCTTCTAACTGTACTGTTACAAAAAGGGGGGATGTTCAATAATGATAACAGAACATACAATTGGGGGGGGGGGTTAATTTTGTATAATTTGTATTTTTTTGAAAAACTACATGTTAAATTGTCAGTATGCCTATTTAAGTTTTCATTTAATGTCTGTTACAAAAACATAGTTGCCAACTTTGATTATGCCTTGAGTGACTAGTCATTTCTTAAGAAAAGAAAAAAGAAAGTTACTTGATACTTAAACAAAACTGTAAGTTGTGATAAAACTTTGCATTTGTGGTGGTTAACAGAATCAGTCCAGACAGCCACTCAGTCGGCCACTCGTGATGAGAAAGTAAGCAAAAAGACAAAAACAGGATTAGAGGAAACTGTGACTAAACGAATGACTGGATTTACTCTCCAGTCACATACCAACACTCAATAAAAGACGCTTCCCAGCACGTAGAAGGAAAACTACCAGTGCTGACAGTGTCCTATTTCTTCCATTAGTTTAGACAATCAGACAGAAGTCTCTTCAGTCATGCCTGTGAAATTATCAAGACTTGTTTCGATTACGGGGTGTGAACTACTACATCATGGAAAAAACGGTAACAAGAAACTTTTTTAGGAAAACGATTTATTTCTTGAATGTTAGGCATTAATATGAATATGTTTTTTCTTTATCAAATTCATTTAAAAAAAATCTAAGTTCTCCACAGGAGAAATAGTGTTTCACTCTCATCTTCCTGTCAGCATCATCACTCAATAATATTCATTCCTAGTCATTAATATTTAATTGGTCCATTCCTTTTTTCTTACACTGTCAACTCGAAAGTCACCAGATCCAATAACACCTGAACCACCGTTGGTTCGGATGAACATTATCGTCCTTATTGTCACTTCACTAATATTTCTGACTTCCTGTTCGCTGCTACAGTTCACTTTTGTCTTTTTTCTTTCTTTGTTTCTGTCCATCAGTGGCAGCACACCTGAATCCCAGGTTATCAGAGGCAGAGTCAGGAGTGTTTCCCATCCTGCGGGACACAGAATCAGAACCAGCTGTCAGTCACGAATGCAGCTTTTTTCTCTTCGCTCACTTTCTGTTTTTTAAATGACTCACCTGGTCGTGATTCGAGCCTTATGATTGGCCGAACCGTCCACTGTGTCGATCCAGGAGGCACCACGCAGCACGTACATTGGTTGTGCTGCTGGAAAGGGTGTGGATGTCCATTCCCATGTGTTTCCCATCATGTCATACAGTCCTGCAGGAAGAATCAACATCTTTCTTATAATATTAAGGAAGAATATTTCACACGGGATTCTCCTTTGACCTGATAGAGATTTGAGAGGCTGGATCACAGCAAATAAACTGTTTTTAATACATTTCTGTAACATCCTTTTCTGTTTAGCGCTTTTAACTAAATACATCTGCACTTATATCATCTCATTATTATTATTATTTATTTATTTTACTTTAACTAAGGGACAGTTACCATAACTGTTCTGGGGAGGAAATGCTGTCACAGGAGAGATGCCATGGTATCCATCCTCTGCAGTGTCTCTTTCTGGAAATGATCCCTAAAACGTACAGAGAAAACTCTTACAAAGCACATTCATTTATTCTAGAAGTATCTCTTACAAACATAATCATCATATGACATCCAGGTTTCAGTGAATCCCTTGTCAAAGCCTCCTATAAGGATAATATACTGTGCTAATGTTACTGCCATATGCATAATTGCAGTAGGCTGACCTGCCACAGGTTGCTTCTGTTGGCCTGGAACTTGTTTCCCCACGGATAAGTCCGACCTGGAACATTAGAGGCAAAGAGATAAGAGGAGCACAAACAATTAAGATATATAGCAATAATTACTGAGTATGGTGGTCGTGAAATCTAGTTCTGTTTCTTGTTTAACTCTTGACACTTCTCTTTGTGAAACCTAAACTGTAGTTCAGGACAAATTCAGCCCTAATCAAAGAAAGTTCTGAAGAGTTGCTTCCTCCATGAAGCAGACTGAACAGAAGCATCAATGTAAATTAAACAGAGTTCTAACTGTTTAATGGATGTCAGTCAAGAGTAGATACAAACAATCTGTCAAAAAGGAAAAAAAACCTCAATCATAATGGTGGCAGATACATGATTTCAGTGTATAAACTGTGTACCTTGCAGCCCCCCACGTGCAGCCCACTCCCACTCCTCCTCCGTAGGCAGTCTCTTGCCCTTCCACAGGCAGAAGGCCTGAGCATCGTTCCAGCTCACCTGAACCACCGGGAAGTCCAGGCGCTCCCGAATGCCTGAGCCAGGTCCTGCAGGCTGAGCAGAAGAGGGTCAAAGGAGTAAAAGGTCAGCAAAGAAAGTATGGTAGGAGATATGCAAGAAACAATGGAAAAGACCTCACCTGTCTCCAAAACACCCGTTCTATAGGCAACCACCACGGAGCAGACTGGAAGGTAAAGATGAGGAAATTAGTCACAAGCAGAATGATTCACAAGAAAAGCCTCACAAATGGTAACTGCTATCCATAAAGTCTGTGTATAATAAATATTATATTAAATCATTAGTTCATTGTTTAGCCTAAAAAATTCAAAAAGTAGTGAAAATGCCCACAGTGAAGTCATTATTATTAGCTCAAACTACAATAATGTCAAAAGGACTAGGAATAGAAATACTGTTACAAGTAAAGGTCCTGCACTGAAAGTTTTACCAAAGTACAAAAGCATTAGCATTAAATTCTACTTTATACTTTTATACTAAATACCAAAAGTAAAAGTACTCGTTATGCAGAATGGCCCATTTCAGAATAATGTACTGTATATGAAATTATTGGATTATAATCTTTGATAGATTAATATACATATCACTTTAATGCTGCAGTTGGTAAATATGGAGCTGATTATTTTATATACTGCCGAGTATATTAATCTAATAAAATCTGTTTTATTTGGTTCATAATATTTTGTATTAATAATAGCAGCAAATCTTCACATTTTAGATGGTGCCAACAGGGAATATTTGGCTTTTTCTTGGATAAATTATGGTAAATAATTGTCAGACTAAGAATTAATAATTAATCGTTCTTTTTTTTCCCTTATCAAAAATCAAGATCCCAGTACCTCAATCCTCTGTGTGACTTTGCTCTTCAGCTCATCCGACACAAAGTCTTGAAACACAAAACTCCAACCAAACGTCTCAGCTTCAGTTTTGTACTTCTGCGCTCTCACAAACTCTCTGTGGTGAAGGAAAGCAAATCAAAGGTTTTATGATATTACTTTTGACTAATTATCAAATACCCTAACATCAGATTTCAATATACAGTATGTGTGTGTGTGTGTGTGTGTGTGTGTGTG
>JBBPCS010000226.1:6257474-6330781 GCA_037974645.1 Hollardia meadi
CGGGCTGTTCCTGAGCAGTTTTTGTGGTGTGGCAGCACACATTGTCCTGCTGGGGGACCAATGTCATCAGGGTGTGCGCTTGATCTGCAAGGGTGTTTGGGTGGATGATTTGTGTCAAGTGGCATCCACATGAATGCCAGGATCCAGGGTTTCCCAGCAGGCTATTGCACTGTAGTGAGATGGTCAATGTTATTATTCATTTCAACTGTCAGTGGTTTTAATGTTGTGGCTGATCTAATGAAACTGCATTGCCTTGTGCCTCTTAATAATAAGGCCAATGTAAATGCACAAGAGTGCCATTGTATACTACTCAATGAAGGCTCCAGCAGTACAAATCCTTTAGACTACCCAACTCATTCATTGCAAAGAAACTTCAGCTCAGGGGCTAACAACAGAGAAGCCTATAAGCTGTATATACTGCACATAACCAGAGGATTAGTCTCCATGGACTCCTAAGAAGTCTTCCCACATGAGCAGTAATTCGTTTTTTGATAACATAATATAAAAGTGTCAACAACCAGTTCATGAAACGGTTCCTGTTGTTAATCAGTTTTTGACGCACACACAACTGTTACTATACATAATGAATTCAAACCTGTCACGCTTTAGCTAAACTTTATATAAACTACATCGCAGTATTTCGGCTGCAAACATTTTTACATCTCAGTTTGGTTTAAGGCATAGACTTGACGCAGCAAGAAAGTGTCATCCACTAATCAAAAGTAACGTTAGTGCTGAGCTGAAATTCATTGCATTTTGACCTTGAAGTTGAATACAGTTGAGTTTAACTCAGTTATGATTTTGTATTATTTATGCACGTGGCAATGACAATACTACGTACAAAATTATTAGATACGCAAGGACCAAGTGCCAAATCAAGTAGCGTCACAACTGTTATTCGGGAGGGTAATAATTAGCATTAGCGGAAAGTTAGCAAGTTTGGAGCTAAAGAGCTAATGCTAGCTGCGTTACACCGAGGATATAAACGTCGCCAACGTCCCTACGTTAGCGTTAACTTTAGCGTTAGCTTAGCCACCTAGCGCACCGGTCTCGTCTTCTAGAGTTGACCCCAAGTGCAACTCTACTGAAGCTATACACATTTTGAGTGGCATTTCTACACCTGCATTGTAAGTTCAATATGCGAAACTCTAACCTTGTAAAAACCGCGACCTGTCCGTTCGCCTGAAGCCCATTTTTCGTCTGTTTCAGGCCTTTGCCTACTCTTTGAAGGACCCGGGTCGCCATCTTT
Organism: Hollardia meadi; assembly: GCA_037974645.1. Classification (NCBI taxonomy): domain Eukaryota; kingdom Metazoa; phylum Chordata; class Actinopteri; order Tetraodontiformes; family Triacanthodidae; genus Hollardia; species Hollardia meadi. Next base: position 6,258,724 of record JBBPCS010000226.1, read on the forward strand.
CCCCAGAAAGCTGTTGTCAGTTTAAGGTTGTTTAAAACGTCTTTCAGCCGCAGTCCAGTCAGTTCCTGGTGGAACTGACGTTACTTACACAAACGTAAGCCCGTGTTAACTTTAATCACGTTATGTGGTTAATTTGACCTACAATAAAATAGTGTCTTTACATTTACGGTAGTTGAATAAGCGTAGTCATAACCTTAATTTTCCGTCTGGTCTGGATTAACGTGCAGGTTACAACACTCTCTTGTTGCTGTTCATAGTAATTCCTCGTGGGGTTTTAGCTTAACTTGACTAAAACATGACCCCAACACACTGAGCTCTGTTGTTAACTCACATTAACCTTACATTTAGAGTTTATTTAATTCCAACTATAACTTACACGGTCCTCAAAATAAAAGATTGGCCCAAATAGAATTTCAGAGAACTGTGCACTATTAAACACATATCAGCATTTCAATGAATAGATAAAATTATGGCCATCTAATTTATGAGTTGGTAAATGAGAACAGACTTTATCAAATATCAATGCCAGAAAAAGAATGGACAAATAACTGATATAAATTAAAAGTGCTTTTGAATATAAACCCTATACAATCGGTGGCAATACTTTAAAATGACTGTGATGCCATTCAAAAACAGATCTTTGGTTTGACGGTAAACCAATATCAGCACCATGCATACATGTTTGTGAATGACACCATGCGTTCTCATTGTCATTTTATTGTAAATTACTCAGAAATGTGTCTTGAATTCAAAACTACCTAAGCAGGTAGCAAGTAAAATGTATTTCAGTTCTCCACAGGAAGTGATATGTTGATTATGGTTTATACATTTATATTTACATGAACACCTGAAACAAATGTAAATGCAGAGTGACAATTTAAGCCAACATTATTGCAACAAAGAATGCAGTGCTCCATCATGAAGGGGGAGTTTGTGCTGCCGGCGCATCAGATCCACTGGATGCGGCAGAGATGTTGAGCTCCTGCAGTTTTTCTGATAACGTCATATCCTCTTCCGGGCTGAGTGGAAGGTCAGTCAGAGACTCCACAAACTCAGTCCCAGCAACTCGCTTTCCTGTCAGTGGGTCAACCACCCGACCGACTTTATACACTATCTCAGACAGTTCATGCTTCACGTGTTTGGACCTTGCCACAGGCAGAGCCTTGAGAAGGACGATATCTCCCACAGTGCACTGTTGCAAAGCATCATGCGCAAAGTAGGTCTTCCTCTTGTTGTAGTACTATGCAGAATAAAAGACATGAGACTTGTTTAAATACATAGTCATTGTACAGCAATCAATTATCCATCTGAAAAAAGTAACATTTGGTTATACACAATGGAGTTTATATGTGGCTACAGGTATTTATTTTGAATTTGTTCTTGACTATTTGCAATATTTGAGCGAGATTATCACAAATTTAACAAGTGATTGCTGTGACACCGATCAGCCACAACATTAAAACCATGTAGCTCAATCAGATTTGGATCTGGGGCATTTTGAGGCCAGGTGGATGGCTTAAGCTCTTTGTCACGTTCCTTGGGTTGTTCCTGAGCAGTTTTTGTGGTGTGGCAGCACATATTGTCCTGCTGGGGGAACAATGTCATCGGGGTGTGCCGGTGCCATGGCATCCACATGAATGCCAGGATCCAGGGTTTCCCAGCAGAATATTGCACTGTAGCAAGATTATCAATGTTATTCATTTCAACTGTCAGTGGTTTTAATGTTGTGGCTGATCGGAGTATTTTTCTAAATGATTAAAAAATGTTGGCAAACGTATCTCCATGTCTTAAACTAAGGTCTTAGTGAAAATGATTGTGTTAGCATTGGTACCAAAACTTAGGTACCATGATGTCAGAGAGAAATAATCAGACTGACTTTTTGTTTTGTATATCCTGGGTTTGGAAGGTAGGGTTATGTCACACACATGACACTTGTCTTTTCTGTACACATCAGCTGTAAATGAACACCGTTAATAGTTCACCTTGAGCAGGTAAGTATCCAGCACCAGCCTTGTGACTCGAACTTTGGCAGTTTTGTACATCTTGGTCCCTATTACTCTGCCAATGATCCATTTCGCATGGACCGATACATGTTTGACCGACATCCTGGCTCTATCAAACTCTGTAAAACAGAAGACCAAGAAAACATGATTAACTGACGGCTTATTTCTTTTATGTAAGCCAAATGTGATATAATAACTGGCCTCTATTTCACTTTAATTTTAGCGTTTTTGTTGAATCAGCAATGAATCAGCCATAGTTAGCATAGCTCCAGTTTGTGCTAACCAGAGAAAGCCTTTACATTTAACGCTAATTATTACATCATCGGTATTTAATCAATCTAAAACTTTTGCATGAAAAATTACATTAAATTTTATCAATGCACATTCAGGTTATAACAGGAGGATGACATGTGAAGGCGAACAGGGGCTACACAGTTAGCCTAGCTGCTGCTAACGTTAGTTTTAACTTCACTAACGTTACCGCATTCGTTCAGAAATAGGAGTTACAGACCACACCGACTTTATTTGACATTAACACAGGTTAACACTATAGTTGCCATGTAAAGAACCAACTCACCGATACTACTTTAAAGGAATAATTTTAGAAGGTCAAAAATTCTTCAGCGAGAAGAATGCTCCATGCTGCTCTGGTCGGCTTGTTTTGATGACGTAATCTACGGCTAGTAAAGAGGGACAGACTGTGCAGACCTGGTCGTTTATTTAGAGTGAATTTAATTAGTTGTTTTTTATAATAACATTGTTGTATTTTAACTTACAATGTCACATCTTGATATAGACATGCAAGCAGGATCTCTTTGTACAGTTGATGGTTTGCATTAACACTGTTTTTTGTTCTACCATAAACAAAATGAAGAGCTCCCAAGCTGAAAAAAATTCATGTAGGCCTATAAAAGTTGTTTGACCCCAACTCTGCTTTATTCTGTTGATGCTGGTGAACTGGTGATGCTTTTGAGAACTGAGCTGGTACTGTGTTTTGTTTCTCTAATTTGCTTTTCTTTGAAGAAAATATTTTTTTCAGTTTGGCCAAGAGATGGTAGCAGAGAACCATCAGTCTCTAAACATGGAGAGAAGAGACTTAAATGTTCCTAGTAAAGAAACCTTTATTATATATTATAAACATGTATTATTTCAACAGGACAGGTGTGATGGATTCTTGCCATGTTGCAACCATGATACTGACACTGAGCTGTAGATGGGCCTCCGCACACCACCTGATGGCACACAGTTTAACTGATGTAAGCAGGACTGCAGATAAGATATGAAGAGCTCAAAAAACACGTCATTGCCTCATAAAACAGAAAGGCGACAGTCAACAAGAGAACAACATAAAGAACTCATAATGGTGAAGTTTTAGAAAGTAAATAAATGTGTCTGGTCATCAGAAGTGTGAGAAATAAAGTTAACCAGATTTGTCCTGATGCTGTTGAATAAAGCAAAATGCGAGAAAAATAAGTTGGTAATTCAGAAGTTGAGTACAGAGAGAGGCTCAGGTTGCAATATTTTTTTCAGTCATGTTATCTCGAGATCATGACCATAGGTTGTAATTAGACATAGCAGTGCTTTGAGTTAAATGGTAACATCCGTATGCTAACATACTCACAATGACAATAAAATGCTGATGTGTGTGTGTGCGTGCACATGTGTGTGTGTTATCGATGTTTACCGTGTTCACAATATTACCTGAGGGTGTTAGCAAGCTAACCTTTATTAGTTAATGATAAACACAAAGTACAGCTGAGGCAGGAATGTTAGTCTCGTTCCAATTTTAACACGTGTTACCGGAGTAACACAGGAATGTTAGTCTCACGTGTGTTTGGTAATAAACCAAAGTAATGGACAAATTAAAAATTTGATCTGATGATGGCACAAGATGAAAAGTCAGGGGATGACCAAAGTCAACAAGATTCATCCTCTAGTGACTATAAATGTCTGTACAAAATTATCCAATTCACCCAGTCCGTCCAATAAAGATTATTTGTATTATTCATTTCAAACCAAAGTTGCTATCGATAAAGCCAAAAGCTGACTATCAGTAGGATAACTGATATATACATAACATGATATTTATCCAACAAGAAGACAACTCATGACCTTGAGAAAACGGAATAGAAAAACAATGCATTTTGACATCCATATAGTGGAATACGGATCTTCAACATCTTTAATAATGCTTTTCTCTTCTTTGACATTGTTTTCTTTATGCCATGCCTTCTGTAAAAGGGCCTCAAAATGACCAATACCCTATCCAGTCATTTGGCAATTATATCAGCTCTTCTGTATCTCCACTAAAGCAGATATAAGTGGCTGAAAGAGGGGAGAGAATAACATAGATGCATTCATACTGCAGCATTAACAGTCTTGTCCCGGAGTAGGAATTGGCTGTGGCTCAAAACCAACCAGAGGCAGACCAATCTGGTCTTAATCAGAGCCATGTTGTAGTAAAGCACAGGTCTGGCTCTCTGTTTCCCATTTAAGGCAGTGCAGCATTGATATACAGTACCTCTTCCAGATTTACAGCATTAGCCAACTTTTGTCTCCTTCATAGAAGAACACTGAAACAATTCACGTAGTACCAACTGTTTTCATACTGTTCCCTGTTAACGAGATGTTTGACTAATAAACTGCTGCATAAACTGGCCGCCACCACAGCATCATATCGCATATGAGACTCAGATTCCAAAAAAGTTGGGACGCTGTGTAAAACGTAAATAAAAACAAAATACGTCATTGGCAAATGAACTGTGTTTACTGACAGAGGTTGTACGAACCTCGCCCATCCTTGCTTGTGAACGACCAAGCCTTTTTGGCCCCTTTCATTCCCAATCCTGATATCATCACCTGTTCCCAATTAACCTGTTCCAAACAGGTGTTTTGCTGGCATCAAATTCAGAATAAGCACATAATTACAAATATATTACAACAATCATTGCAGTTGATGACATTCAATAGACTTTGTACTGTTTTTATAATTGAGTATATGTCAGTCTTTTATTGCGCTCTTATAATGTAAAAAAAAAAGAATCTATCTCATATCAAATCTGTGTCTGTGTAGTCTACAAGTGCAGATCACATTGTATCAATGGCCATGTTACAATATTTACCTAAAGATAATCACATACAGACCTAATTGCAAATGCAGCCAATGTTTTTATATATGAGGGAGCTGAAACGTTATCAGCTCCGAAACATGTGAAAGTACGGCTGCTGCGACATAAGACAGAGGCCTGATAGCACATAGACTGGGTGATTACACATGTATGTTTTCTATGATAACATAGTGACCTCTTAATCAGCAAGTTTTATATTTTCAGATTAGCATGCTAGAATAATGTTGGCCTACATCCTCCTGTGTATGTTATTAGTCTCTAGACATTTTTGAATAGATTAGTCTATTTAGCTAGAGTGTTTGTGTATGACTTTGACTGGGCATATCACCGAACAAAATCAGCCCTTGGGATCTGTGCATGGGGTCGTTTTAAAGCTGGGAAAAGTTAAGCGATTATTGTGAAAAATAGTGGGAAGTTTTTTGGTTATGAGAGAATGTTTTGTTGTTTTCAGAGTTAACAAAAAGGTCATTATATGCCACATACCGTAGGTGGCACACCGATATGGGACTTTTTTTTTCTTCCACCAAACTCTACTAATGAAACACTTTATAGATATTTCTGGTTAGGGTCAGGGCTGAGGGTTAGGATTAAGTTTCCTTGAAGCATGCTAGGCCATATGATGTGTGCTTTGACCATTTATGAAAGCAATTTTTTTATTCCTGATCCAACTGGCAATAACTGTAGGTGGGATTTAAAGGCCTTCCATCGCAGCCCCTTCTGGCTGCATCCCACCACCTCCTCGATCTCTTTCCTAGAAATCTGCATCTTTTGCATGTCTTTATAGTCTCCACTTGAATCCTACAACTGGGATAAGGACAGACGGAAGAACTTTCTGTCAGTCTCTCTTTCATGACATTCATGGTGTTGCACTTGTTTGTACACAAAAAAAAGTGTGTGATGAAAATAGTCATGTGAAGAACAAAAAAAGAGAGCTTGAAAAATAAGAGAGGTTCAGATCCGTTGGTAAGTAGGTTTCAGAGGCTGTTAGATGATCTGACAACACTTTGTTTTAAGCGCCCTGAGGCCTTTAGTGTTATGTGCAAATTCCAGTGCAGAAGCCAGAGGAAGGTCTACCTGGTAGGCACCTAGGGGCAACATGGCCCGTCAACCAGAAAACCCTGAAGCCCCTTTCAGACACAACGTGGGATCTGTCCCGTGCCAAGAAGCAGGCGCTTGCACTAGCAGCAAGAAAGAAGCTGTGGGTGCATGAGACCCTCAGGTCCAGAGAGCAGTTTGGGAAAATCAGGCTTGAGAAGGAGCTCCATTTCCACGATGACCGGTTCCAGGTCTACTTTAGGCTCAGTAGGGAACAATTTGACTGTCTGCTTGGGAGAGTCGGACCGAAGATCTCAAGGATGCGGACAAATTATCGAGAGCCAATTTCTCCAAGAGAACGTCTGGCAATTTGTCTGAGGTGAGTGATTTATGTAAAAAATGTGATATCACTACACTACCAAATACTCTTTTATTGAGTCCATTTAGGCTAGCATAGCTTTTAGCTAGTAACTACGTTAGCTAGCTGAATGAAAAGCTAGACATAAATTGAATTTGCTTTGCCAATGCTCCCTTGCTAAGCTCATTGATTTGTTTAGCTATATTTGTAAATTATTTGATTTAACGAATTATAGGTTATATATGAAACCTGCATTTTAAATTGGCATTACTGGGGGTTTTGCTGTTGCTTTTTATTGATAGAATTGATATCATTATTTGAGATACCTGGCAACTGGTGATTCCTATACCACCACTGCCTCCAGTTACTGGGTGGGGATCTCCACTGGCCAAAGCCTTTTGGGACGGCCTCGTGGATGAATTTCTGCCCGTACCAAAGGCCGCTGATTGGCAGGAAATTGCCCTGGGCTTTAAGGAGAGGTGGAACTTCCCCAACTTCGTGGGAGCAATGGACAGAAAGCATGTGGTAATTCAGGCACAACCAAATTCTTAATTATGAGGGAACATACTCTATGTACTTCTGCCAGTTGTGGATGCAAAGTATCTCTTCAGGGTGGTGAATGTTGGCACTTTTGGTTGGAACAGTGATAGAGGGACCCTTGCTGTCTCTGCGTTTGGATAAGCTTTGCAGGAGGACTAACTGGATCTCCCAGAAGACGCTCCTCTCCCGGGCGCTGACCACCTTGGGCCGATGCCTCATGTCACTCTAGATCAGGATTGTCTATTACATTCATATTTAGATATTGCTGAGAATTAATAAGGGGGAATCCAGAGCTGGCCATGGCCACAAAGAGCAATTAGTAGGCCTATTTCACTCTGTCAGTAGCTGCATGATCTGAGTAGTGCAAGCGTGAGCGTGTCTGCCATCTTGGACATCTAGGTACAGCAACACCATTTAAACCATACACATAGCTTTGGTAAAACCATTCATTTGTTAAGTTTAGCTGTTCATAATGTTTATGATTACATTTGCCAATGATTATGTCAGACGATGGTGCGTAGTTGCCTGTTATAGCATAGCTTTTTTTTGTCATTTAATTCAAAGGCCTTTATTGGCAAGAAAGTTTCAAGACAATATTACCAAAGCAACACAATTTATCCAAATATTTGGGCACAATAACAGCAATATTAGCATTTTTAAAAAAAAAGCTATGCTACAACAAGAAACCACACACCGCTGTCTGAAATAGTCATTAGCAAATCATAACTTAACATAGCAAACGGTTTTACTGCAGCTCTGGTGTGGTTTGTCCAAGTGGTGTTGCTGTACCTAGATGTCCGAGATTGGCGGCGCACTCACGCATGCGCTGCTCATATCGTGCAGCTACTCAGATCGGGGAGTGACAACCTCATTATTTGGTTTTGGATAATTGGATTTTAAAGAATTTCATTAAAAACTGTTCACTTTGTCTGTGATATGAGGAACGAGCAGGACATGAGGCCTCGTCATCCTAAAAAATATTCACAAAAACATCTTCAGTAGATACTGTATCATAAGGTCTGGACATGGTCTGTAAAAACAATAAGGTCCATCACTCTCTGCTTCAATCAGCTTCAAGCACTACGGGTTAAAAGTTGAATGTGAGATAGCACAGTGGTGGCACCAAGAATCAAGGAAGGGTGAGGCAGGGTGAACAGGAAAAAACTTGGCAGTGCTAACATTTGTGGTTGATGTGAAAGGGCGGTGAGTCATAGAAGGCTGGCTAATGTGTTTGTTTTCATGGTGGATTGACTGTAGGGTTAATGAAAGTGTTCCCCTTTGGGCTGCAGCCATAATTCAAACAGAGCTGGTTATGATTAGACAGAGATGATTATCCCCGAGGCCCTGTCTGTCTCCACCTATCTGTGCACTTTCTCTCATCTCTTGTTCTGCTCATAACAGTCTAAGTGTTGGTTTAACCTCTATGCTACTTTATTCATCTTTAAGTGAATAAGCAACGGCACGTGGCATGTGGGCAGAGAGTTTACAAAGCCACACAGCCAAAGCAACATGTTTGCCAAACTTGGGGTTCAGGTTTGATCATTTTGTTCTGAACTCTTTAGGCTTTCTACAGTATACAACATATAGGCTCATTCATGTGTATATAGCCTACCTTTATGGATTATTTCTCTCAAAATTAAAACTGGAGTGCAGTACTTTTGCATATGAATGAGCCCTTGCAAAATGAGTTCATACAATGCTAAGCCTATTACCGCCAGATAAATCTCTTTATAGGGTACTCTGTCACAGCAGAAAATAGGAGTACAGCGGAGCCTATGGAGTCATAAGTACATAGACAGTGTTTGTGTAGTCTCTGCAGGTTTAAGTGTCAAAACCTAGGTACCTACTTTGGCTGATAAACAAATATGGCAACAAGACACCATCAGCATTGTGAACCATACTATTATGAAGTAGTATACAGAGCTACTGTAAGTGTAAATGACAATTCACCATGGTCTACTATACCACACCAGTTCATTTAAGATTTAAGATTTATTTATTTAAATAGGGACAGAGCATATTAATGAACATTTAAAATCAAATGTAAATATGCCAGATTTAGCCACCAGGCTAATTTTCATCTGTTGTCCCATTGTTGATAGTAATGCGTCCATAGATTTAGTTTAGGTCCAACAATAATCAACGGACATGAAAAAGTTGAAGTTCATAACATGTTGGACAATGCTCTGAGCTCGACTGGGCCATGTTATCGGCGTGAGCCACAAAAATGGCCTCAATAAGCAAGTCCCACGGAGCTCTAATAAACTTTCACAAGCTAGAAGGCATTTACCAGAAACTCATAACACAAGTAGGCACTTAACTTTTTGCAAATACTGTAATTGTATTTGGGTCCAATATTGCGAAAGACCCAAAATACTGTGAAGAGGGATTTGAAGTTTAATGTTTTTGATTTTAAACTGCTGATTACATTGGAAATAAAATGATTCAATAAATATTGGCAGTTGCCAATATTGGTACCCTGTAGCATCTTCAAGTGTTCAAAGTCAAACTGAGGTAACAAAGGATGAGAAATGTCTGTCAAGACATGCTTTATCTCCCAAAAGGCTGAAGTCATGACTAAACCATGATATCACCACAGTCTTAATCAGTTTTGTAAACATTTTTCTATGACTGACTGACTCACTTTGAAGTCAATCAGTCTCCTACAAAGATTAAGCCTTTGTGTGCATTTCTTAAAAATATTTAGGATATTATGTAAGAGAAGCTAAATCAGCTGTCCAGGGTACAAAATATTTCCTAGGATGGCGACGGAAAGTCATGCTTGTTCATTTAATCATAGCAAACACGTGTTCTTCACATCAAGCCCAAGAAGGTTAGGGTTAGATTAAGGCACTAGGGTGGGCTTTAAAGGGTTCGCTATGATTGGATGATTTCTTTGCCATCCATCTTTGCGTGGCACTTGGAGCTGTGCGAAATCTGATGAAAATGACTCAAGTGATGTCACTTGAGTCATCTGAACGCCTGAAAGCTACAAAAAAATGAAACAAATCTTTGAGTGAGGATTTACAGTTACGTCCACACAGGAGTCGTGTGCACAGCATGACGGCTGCCTTGCTGATCTGCTGCAGCTCGTACAAGCGTCCAGAGAGAGAGAGAGAGAGAGAGAGAGAGAGAGAGAGAGAGAGAGAGAGAGAGAGAGAGAGAGAGAGGTATCGCGGAAAAAATAGGCAAGATTCAAAATCTCTAGATGAGCCTGCTCCTCATCTCTGCTTGAGGCTAGCAGCTCTGGGCTACATTAGCTAGCATAACACACCTGAATTGTCGACCGAACTGTCCCCAGTTGACTTTCATTGTGGATAATGTAGGTTCCAGGTTTGTCAAGGAAGAAGAATACATATAATTAAAATAGGGTGATATCTTGGATGTATCTTATTTTAAAAACAATTGCCCTGTGTGAGTCTGGCAATATGTTGTAGGAGTGTTTGCAGTGTGTAATCATCCTGCCTTAAAGCTCATCCCCTCTAGCTTTACAGATAATCCAGTAGTGAGAGCCACCCAACAGATTTGGTGTCAATGCAGGCACCACTTCAAATTCCTGTAAGCTTCCTCTAATGAAGAACCATTTATCCCCCCCCCCCCCAATCACATACAGATGCTATTTTTCTGCAATGGTACAACAAAAGACAATTTCTTCTGCAGTAATGCACTGAATTTGGGCTGCCAGCAACCCACCTATTGCGCTGCTGTCAGGTATGACTGTGCAATTTCCCTCTTTCCAAATTACCCCTCTGCTCCGCCTAAACAACCCTGGGAAGATCTTCTTGAGCCAAACTCTAAACAGAGGTCACTGACAGAGATCTATGGTCAGCTCTTATCACTTGATGAATGTTCGTGACCAAAACGAGGGTAGTGTGGAGCTGGGTTAAAAATTCACAGAGAAAGGGTGGAAACCTCCAAAAGGACCCATGCAAGCTCTCTCTGTGCTCGACTTGGACTCATACAGTCCTGCACAGGATTCACTTTTCTAAAGCCCGGTTGTCTGAAATGTTTCCAGAAGGAGAGGACAGATGTGGCAGATGTCAAATGCATATGCAATTTAAGTCACATGTTCTATTCATGCTCAAAATTATGATATAATTTTTCCAGGACTATTTTGAGACTGAGGTAACTGAGAATTTCTTTAAGGAATGACAACCCTTTATAACATACTTCAACTCACTGATGGTGTTACTACCAGACTGAACCTCTATCTTCTTCTTTCTCTTTTGTGCATTATTTATTTATTTATTTTTCATCCTTACTTTGCTAAATCATTGCTCCTCTAACAGGGAGAGAGGTTAAGGTGTGCAAGGATACAGCTGTGTGCAATGCTCCTGGTGGTCTGGTGTAGATGAATAAAGGGGTAATATGATGTTGTGGGGACTTTGGAATAAACAAATCAGGGGGGAATGTTGGAATTCCATTTTTCTTGCAACATGTTGAGCTAATCCTTTGTAGCTTGACAGAATGTCAAAAACGGAATAAATGGACCAATTTCAAACCTGCACTCATAAATAAAAAATAAAAAAATGAATAAAAAAAGGAGTGCAGTGTTGGGAAACCTGTTGGTTCACATGTATGAAGACTCTTACCTCAGATATTTGATTGATTCAGAAGTGAGAATTTTAACTCTCACTGAGCTCCACTTCTTGACAGTGTGACAATGTCACAACACATAACATTCGGTTTTTTCCTTGGCCTTCACACCACACTTCCATCATAAAGAGCATTACAGTTGTTGTATTTTCTCAATCTGCTGCCTTTAACAACATTTGTTGTCACAGCTTATGTTAATAGTTAAAAGTGACTGTTTATTCCATATTTTGAATGCGAGTGAATGTGTGGTGAATGTGTCACTGTGTTCTGTTAACGTTGGTGTGCACAAGCCTCCGTCTGTGCCCCTGACAGACATGGAGCTATTACATCAACATGGAGTTCTGGATCCTCAGGGAGAGGGGCATAAATCATAGTATTTTCCAAAATAATATCCAGGTTTTCTGGATCACATGCTGAGAAAAGAGTAATCCTCCCTGTCTATCTGTCTATCACTCTGCTGTGGTTTCTGCCATGATGGGAGAGGCACTGATGGAGCATGCATGTTCAATTTTCAGAAACAATGTGACATCTCCTAATGCTTGACTGTGGAGCTCGATATGTACAGTGGATGCAGACTGTATTGTAAAGTAGAACTGGAAAAAATTGAATGAAAAGACACACATAAGTCACAGTCTAGCTGCAGTCAACAGTGTATTAGACAGTAGTGGAACATGTATTCAGATTCTTCTACTTAAAAGGTAAAAATGATTTGCTCAGGAGATGTGATACTGCAATGTAAAAGTACAACTGAATGTCCTGCATTCCAAATTAGTGTATCAGAAAACTGTACTTCAGTGTATTACTGTTGCATAGATGTGTAAGGAGCAACTTTGATTGTGCATTTGATCCAGGTGCAGCAAATTGTAACCACGCTGCTGTTGAGTAGCCTCATCTATAACAATGCATCATGTAACTGTTAACTGCTGCTGTCAAATAAACTGAGTAAAATTTACAATATTTCCTGAAATATTTCCATTCCTGAATATGGAAGAGAGAAAGACTAATAGCGTAACATGGCCTACTGGTTAAACCTGGAGTGTGGGACGTTTTTCATATAAACAAACATCTTATAATGGCAAGCCCTTGCCAAACGAGTTCGATAAAGCCTATCATCACTGCCAGGTGAATCTCTCTGTATTTCGCAGTATGCCAGAGTTTTTAAATCTGGAGTCATTGGTGACTTTAATGCAATGGCTCACCAGTAGTGATGCATAAATACCTTAACCAGCACAGATTGGTTTGCCAGAGCTGAAGGGGGAGACAACCTTAGCAACAGAGTAGGCTATGGCAAATAGCAGTATGGCGGAGGCTATGGACCAATAAGCATGTCAACAGTTTTTGTGTAATTACTCTCACGGCCAGAATGCCATGGACCTTTGTTGCCTGTCGTCCCTCCTGTCTCTCCTACCAATCTTCTCGTAGTTTGTTGTCTCGTGACATTTGCTGTTTTCAACCTGAACTGTCTCTGCATGGTCTATAATATCTAAGTCAACAAATAGCATGTTTCCCATGCAGTATGCTGGCAATGCTAATAAACTGGGTTTGAGTGGAAGAGGCAGCGAGGCAGCTGAGTTATGTCACCCTGCATGTAGCGGCACCAGAGTCATGTTCAGTGCCAAATGTTAGACCACAAACACACATTAAACATTAAAGTAGGTCATAGGTAACAATATGGTATCACTTTGGCTAATGTGCTGTAAATTAAATATCCAAGTCAGGAGGGATTCAGAGATATTCCCCGGGCAGTGACATCATCTCTTCCTGTCTCCTCCACTACCAGCCCCCTGACCTTGTACAGAGAGTTTTGTAAGCCAATATTCCCTCTAAATGGAGCATCAAACAGTTGGTCCTATCCAGGCTTCATAATGGGACTCTGTGATGTAACGTAGGTGATATTCTTGTCAATACCTGTGGCAGAAACACATGAGATATTCATTTTTGAACTACGTGTCATACTTCTGAGCATGTGAAGCAGGCATGTTAGCATTAATCCCTCTGCTATAAGATGTTGTGCCAGCAATGTGGTTCATATTTACAAGTCATAACTCATGGTCCAACAATTTGATTGGGTTTATTAAGTCTTTTTCCCTCAGTAATCTGGGTTATGTCTCTGCATAATACAAACAGTGTGAACATTGATGCACGAAGTTAAAGTATTATCACAGACTTCATTCAACCTCTCTCAGATTCTGTACCTTCACAGAGGCTGAGTTCTAGTTGTACTCATCAGTCCCATGTCTTTATTGAATGCCAAAATGGACGCCTATGAAACCAGGTATATATGACCATCTTACCATATTTTTACTCTGGGAAACTCAGAAAATGTAAATTTGATCAAATGAAAAGATTATTCTGAATCGTATGTTTTTAAGATTCTTGACAAGTTTTTGTTTAAAAAAAACTTATACTAGCCAAATGAATTTCAATGTCCTTATATCTTCTTGGCTGTTTTTTCATCTGTGTTCTTTCCATTCATGAAGATGGGGAGATCATACGCTCGAGAACAAGATGGTTTAGCCACCTCCAGAGGTAGTTTGCTTTTTGTAGCAAGGATTCCCAAACTTTGCATTCATCAAACAGGCCACTTTAGAGGAGAGAGTGTTTTTCAAACATTGTTCTTCAGACCCTTCTCCCTTTCTTAGCCTAGAACAGATACTAGCTTAATGGCTAGTATGCAGCATATCATTAGCGCTGCTGAAAAGGTGATTGGCTGTAATCTGTCATTCCTCCAGCGTGACAGATGAGTCCAGATGAGGGCAGGAATGATTGTGGCAGACCCCTCCCATCCCAAACACAAAGTTTTTGGGACACTCAGGACCAAAACCTCATGCCTCAAGAATAGTTTCTTCCCTCCCGAAGGCCTGGGACCCCCACCAACATGAACTCTTATCCTCCTCAGTCACTCCACTTTACAGAGTCCACACCACCTGACTCACCTGATTACCATTTTGCACATTGCAAATATTCTTTATACTGCATACTGTAAACTTTGTGGTCAATATTTGCCAATTTCTGCACAAAACATCCTCTTTCTTTCAAATAATAGTCATATTGTATATATGTTTTTAAAAAAAATATTTCTTCATATTTTATTGTCAATAAATTTCTATTTTCTATATTATATTTATGCCTAATAACCTGCAGTACATGGTTTTTATCTTTCTTTCTATTTTCTATTTACTATGTTTATTGTTATGCAACAAGACACAGAGGCAAATTCCTTGTATGTGAAAACCTACTTGACAATAAACCTGATTCCGATTCTTTCAGCGTTGGATTTGGTCTCTGCTTTGGTCGAAAAACACATTATGAGACCTGCGAGAGTGAATTAAAACACTAAAGTTGGAGCTTCACATGACCCCTTTCACATTGTCATTTGATACATTATTAGAAAAAATAGAGAAGTTTCTATGGATGTTTTGGTACAATTTTTCATCCTATCACTCATCCTATCTACCATGACTGAGTGTTTGATAGTTAAATAATTTTCAGGGGAGTGTTCTTTTATTAGTCACTGGGAATACCAGCATCATCCATGTGAATCTCTATCATTACACCAACAGAGAAACAACATGATTGAATTAAACAGCGATGGAGGTAGAACAGGAACATTTCCCACAGTGCAGTGAGGTCATGGTTTTGGCTTGAGTCTGCGGGGACCTCCGCAGATAATTGATCTCTATCTCTGGACACATGATGAAAAGACAACTTTTAGTCTCCACTGGCTTGTCTGGTCTACAAACTCCAGCCCATACTCATGGAGTAAATACTAAGCACATTTATGGAGGCAGCCTCTTCAACTCGAATGAACAATGATTGCCACAGAAAAGTTTAAATGTTTTAATTAAGTGCCAACAGCTGGGTTGTATTGAGTTGTGTAGATATTTCCATTCTGTGCGGTCATCAAATCTAGAGCAATCCACTGTACATCTTGAACTGAACTTTTGTGTTGACTACCGCTGTTGTAAAGATTGCATAAATCTTTTGGCCAGTATCTCAAAATGTGAAAAACGTTTGACAAACTCAAAAAGACTTTTCAGGCATTTTAAAATACCTGTACTGTAAATAACAAGGCTTTAAACTGATTTTAACCAGTCAATGAGAAAATATTTTGTCTGATTTCTACTGCAGAACAACACTATTATTTTACTTTATTACTTTACTTCACTACTTTACAGCACACAAGGTTTGAATATTCTTCCAGTGATGAAAAGTGAAGAGAAAAATGGGGAGAAAATGCAAAAGGCTGCCGCACATCAGTCAGAGTTCCTGAAGTCTCCTTCCAGTCAAAAATGTGTTTTTCTTCCTGTTGAATGTTTGAGCTTCACTTTGTAGAATGATGTATGTGCAGAGTCTGACACTATAAGTCTGTTTCCACATTCATTTACTTGAAGTGTAAATTTTCTCTGTGCTCAGTAAAAATCTGATTTTAAGACAAGCATGATTTGTGACATCACAAATAGTTTGAAGCCAATCCTGGTCCAACAGTCAGCATACACAAGTGTGATGTAGAAACTTGAAGCTCCAGTGTACATACTGTACACTGAGGATGGACTTTACAGTGAAGAAGAAGACATTGTGTATCCAGCAGTTGAACTTGGAAATTAAAAATATTTCCATATTTATATATTCTAAAACACAATAAGGGATTTTATGTATGCCTTACATACTGTATGTGGTGGAGATCTTTAGAAGCACACACCACACACTGAAACCAGTCACTATAATGGCTGTAAATGTATTGTAATATTGTGTAATCCTGTTCTTTAACCTGGATATTTAAATGAATGGGTTTTTTTACCCCAGAAAATATTGCCATTTTGCCACTTTCATTTTGGCTTATCTATGTGGTTCAAAAACTTTGTTGCAAGTAAGCTGTTAGTAGCTAACTGCAGGCCTGGACTGGCCATCGAGAGTACAAGGACAATTTTTGGTGGCCTGAGAAGCTGATTGGCCATCAGTGTCAGTTTTAAAAATGCTAAATGAAATGGGTGAATCAAAGGGAAAACGACACAGTGCAGCTACAGTCCCTCAGAGCTGTAGAACGTCAGCCCCCCGCCTGCTTTTAACCTGATGGTAGGATCTCTGTCATCACACGCATACACATCAACACAACGTTCAGTCATGGAGTGCACGTGGACAAGCAGCAGTGTGGACAGCAATGGAGAAAGAGAGAAGGAGAAAGGGAAGAGGTAGAGCTGAGAGGGAGAACATTAAGGGGAGAAAAGCCTGGGAGGAAAGTTCTGCTAAATGCTGTAAAATTACAGATATTTTCACGAGGACGGGACGTGGCTGGTGCTAGGAAAAGAAAAAACTTACTAGCAGGGCTGCCCTTAGCATATCATGACAAATACTTTCCTGAGTTGATTCTATGTTTTAAAAATTTTCAGTCGGAAAGCAGGAGATGTATGCAGGGAAGTAATCTGGAAAATAAAGACCTGTATACTCTTTACTGACAGGTAGTATCTCAAGTTACTCAGAGCTACCAGCTTCATGATGATAAACATAGGTCCAGTCAGAGGTCTGAGGAAATGCCAGGCGCAAAACAAAAATGCACAAAAATATGAGTATTTAATCCTGTTGCCTTAATTATAGAAGTGCAATTGATTGACTCCTGAAACTGAACACACTTGGCACACCTGGCTAAATTTTTATACTGTGATTCCAACTAATTCTAACAGTACTGTGTTTTGGCATGTTGTACCAGAAATTTAAATATTGCATTATTTTGTACAAAAAGAATATTACACAAGACGTACTGCAAGGAAACTGAGTTCCTTCATCAGATAACCTTCACAAATTTCAAATAAAATTTACAAGAAATGCAGCACAGTACTAACAGCATAGTTTCTATTATTTTGTCCACCCCATTCATATAAGGCTACGTATCAAAAACACCTGTCAATATAATACAATACAATTCAATGGTGCTAAAAACTACAGCCTCTAAAACGACCATAAACAACAGTCTCAACCAAAAACAAAATAACCCGTAATAAAGGTAGGATTTATTGCAACACTGTTGTATTAGACTGCATTAGTTTTAGCTGGGTGTACCTAATTAACTGAGTGTGAATTTACAGTATAATGGAACAACATACACAAAATAGGATCATAGTTTAATATAAAGCATGCATTTGAGACACAGCTTCTGGTTCTTTAACTGGTCCAGTATGTTTGAATTGTGACTGTTGGTGTTTGTAAATAAAATTATGACTTTTCTCATGCACTCTATGATGTTTACAGCTGAGCCCTCATAAATATGTAAAGATCACCAGAGCTTTAAAGCAATAATAGCAGAGCATCTCCATGGCCACTGTTGCCCAAGTATACTTGTAATACTGAACATCAAACTGAAGTTTCCAGCCAGTGAAGCCATTGTGTCACCAGTTATGACTGATGGCACAGACGACCAGACCGCTCAGATAATCTGGGCGTCTGTGGCTCAGGTGGTAGAGCCCAGTGACCGGAAGGTTGGTGGTTTGATCCCCTGCAGTCTACATGTCGAAGTGTCCTTGAGCAAGATACTGAACCCCAAATTGCAAATTGTGTGAGTGCATGTGTGTGAATAGTTACCACTTCTGATATGAGCAGGTGGCGACCTGCGGGGTGATCACTGCCACCAGTGTATGAATGGGTGAATGCATACTTGTAGTGTAAAGCGCTTTGAGTGGTCAAGCTGACTAGAAAGGCGCTATATAAATACAGGACATTTAAAAGATTGCGGTAACTTCATTAGTTTTATGTTCTCTCTTGCCTCTAAGAAACACCCGTCAGTACTGCTCATAGTTTTAGCATTTAGGTCACAGTTTGAGCTGCCAAAATGTTTTAACTCACTATTTATATCATGGCTGCCTGATTGTGCCTGATTCTATGTATGGTCAAGAGGAGAGGACATGTTGCAGGTGTGCGCCACAAGCAAAGCTCATAAATTCTGCCGCCAGAGGCTTGAGTGGCAGCTCAGTCTCATGTCTCTCTCCACTCGATCTTTTTTCTCTTTAAATCTTTCTTGCATTCCTTCTCTCCGTCTCTACAAAGTGATTAACGTCTTCTGTTGCACTTTGGATGTGATTCAAATATCAGACACTTCACAGCCGTAGCTGTGGCACGCACTGGCAACACACACACACACACACTGAACACAGAGCACAGACATCGGTGTGCAGAAGACAAGCAAGTTCTAGGTTTATGCTCCCAGTGTGATGTAGTGCAACGATCAGACTATCAGACTGGGAAGAGATAATTATAATTGCTGCATTAAGTCATCCGACAAGCTATAAATCTAGTCTGGCAAGCATGAATTTAATGCAGTTTTAACTGACGTCATTATTTACATGACTGCGTTTGGTCATTGGCCCTCTGGGTAAAAGACAAATTAGCTCAACTCTTGACAAATAAAAACATAATGAGTCAAATTTTCTTTTGTAGTTTCACCTTATTGATTCACATTATCACATTAATTCTTTTGTTCTTTGCATACCAACCAGCCTTTCTTGGCTTACTTGTTAAAGATAATTTTAAACACTAAATGAGTGGGTGACACTTTTTCACATTGAGCATATTCCATGTACACTCTTTGCTCTAAAGATGTTATATTTGCTTCTTCTCTTTTAGGTCTTAGCGTTCAAAATTAAAATGTATGCCATGATCAGTAGCTCTCTTGATTGTTTCTCTGATATTTTTTCAGTCAGTTTCTCCCTTTTTCAAAGTCTCCTCTCACGTTGTCGGCAGATGCTTCAGAAAGCCCAACATTGTGGAGAGAACACATCCCTCTCAGCTCTGCATAGTCACAGTAATGGCTGTAATTACTCTGTTTGCAGTGGTGTAGTCACACAAACACAGCAACATCCTTTCAGTGGAACAGCCAAACACTGTCTGGCTCAAACACACAGATGCTAATGTTACGAGGCCCGTAAGAGGGGCAACCCCCCCAAAAAAGTCAGGGGTTGGAGTTTTAAAAACATTTCCATTTAAGTCGCTTTTAATGTGATTCAATTAGTCTATTAGGCCTTTATATAAAGATTTACTTGTTTATTTTACTCGATGAACCAAATCTACTTATACTGCAGCCTGAAACGTGTGTGCAAGTGTAAAAATCCTGCAAAAACATTGTACTGTATATGACCAGGTGAACTGTTTAGAAAGACATGATAACACATGTCAAACATGAACAAGCTGCATCAAAAAAGAGCAACAGATTTCAGGAGGTGTATATAGAATAACCACAACATGTTGTAAGCTTCACACAGTTATGTAGGGGTGGGCGATCTGGTTAAAAAAAAATAATATCACTATCTATTTAATCGCAATCATCAATCGCAAGAATCTTTTTTTTCTCATTTTTGAAATACCCCAGAGACTACGGCCAGACTTGAAATAGCCTACGAATTTGTCTATTTGCACCATTAAAATACAATATTGCATTAAAGATAGTTCATTTTTGACACAAGCTCCTCATCCGCCATGTTGCTAGCTATGAGTCACATTGCATTGTTTATTTTATTTCACCTAAGGAAGAGCCACGTGAAGTAATTCGTCCAATCTGCATAGCCATCTAGTTTGATACATCACTCTGTTGGTTTGTTTGTGAAGTTTGGAAACAGAAGAAGATTTCACAGACATCAGGAATGAAGTCAGACACCTTCAATGACTAAATTAATGTCTGTGCTACCTTACGTGGTGTTCTGTTCTGATAATTAATAAATGTAGATTTGACGTGAAATGAACATGCTGTCAAGGAATTCTGCTACATAATATAGTAAAGTGTAACTCAAAGGACATTGTAGCTAAAACATTCTTTGTCTTGTTGCAAAAAACAATGCACTGATGTGTTACGACGTTTAACAAACAACAGACTGTATGATTTAGGCAGCTAACCTATTTCTCATGACAGAATAAAAGATGAATGTAAGCTACAAGTAAGATGTTACTCACAGTTATGTTTCATGATGTTATCCTTTTCTTTGTGTCATTACTAAGTCACTTCTAAAAGCATGCTTGGAGGCACGTCTTATTCCCGCAGCACATTTTTTAAAAGAAGTGGCTGTAGTGGTTCTGCTCCGTATTAGCTACGTGACATTAATTTAGTATCAAGAGTTCTCGCTCCGGTCACATTTGACTCGTTTACTCTAGCCTCTTTCTTTAATGTGTTCATATCAAAAGTAAAGTCTCATTATATATTTCCCACAGTAGTTAAGACAACACATGAAACAGAAATCGAAACAGGTTTCAGTGCCAACTAAAATGTCTTGGCTGTTGTGCATAAACGATGCATGCGCTGTATGTGAGTAATGTGTTCAGTTTGGCTCACTGGATGTGATATGGTGAGAGACTGTGCAACTGTGTAACGTCACGTGACAGACCCACAGGCCCTGCCACCTGTCCACTGCAGCGGTGGCATTTAGATGACATCAATCATGGCGATAAGAAGCTGACAACTAACTTGGTTAGTGTTTGAGTCCACAGAGTCAGCAGTTACAGTCAGAGGAGAATGAACTGTAACACAGAGTAACTGTGGCAAGCGTGTCCTCATATCTGCACTTAGCTTTACATTTTATTTATTGATCCCTGTTGGGATTTTAAGGGATTTTCGACTTTAGATTTCTTAGAATTTAATTGGAAAAGTTTAGAAATAATCCTCGCTGGGTTTTTGATTCTATGCATTGACCATCACTTCTAACACTGATTTCTTTTTTTTCTGGTGGCTCCCTGTTAAGCTATTTGTTGTGATATTCTCTTGATTGAAGATTTCTAAACAAGTCTTGATTCCAAAGTACAAATTTGTCCTTCAAATCTCGAAAACTTCTCAGTTTTCAGTAACTGTACAAAATGCAGTCATTCCTTTTTTTTTCATTCACTCTTAAAATGTTAAATCCTACCTCCCCAGTTTAAATTCACTATCCAAAGCTATCCATTTTAACACTTTTTGAGAGAACCCCTTTTTTCCAAGAGTATTTAGATGGGGTAGCTGGGAATATACGTCTCAATTTCTTTCAATCTAGCTATTAAAGTATCATCACAACAATTAATTCGTGGTTGAAGTTAGGTTGCATAGAAGTACTGTCTATCATAAAATTTTGAAATGCCATTCCACCTTTATCCTCTGGCAGCTGGAGTGTAATGTAACAGACTTGGCTGAACTGGCTTTTGTCCCTCCCCAAATAAATCGAGATACTAATTTATCCCGGTCTGTGAATTGTTTTGGTGGTACCTGTATTGGCAGAAATTCAAATAAATACAATAGTCTTGGCAAAATGTTTGTTCTTTACCATCTTTATCTTACTGCTGAAACCCACTGGCTATGTCCTTTCTTATGTTTGGTTGATGTGTTTTGGTTTATGTGTTTATAATTGATACATAAATAAATAAACAGATAAGATAAATTAAAGTGATAAAATAAAAAAATTATGTTTTGTTATAGACACCTCTGGATATTTAATTAATTTAAAAAAAAACAGGCTAATGATATTTATAGTATGTATAATACTAATGATAGTCAGTAGAGTTTAAGGTCTCTTTATCTGAGGTCTGGTTTACACCAGTTACACATTAAAATGTCTGGGTATTTACTGTTCATGCTGATAGTTAAGGCCTGATTTAGTCCAGTGATTCCTCTTCTTGTGGTGCGTTAGCTATGTGCTATTTTGAATTACAATGTGTAGTATCTCTTATGGGGCCATTACACACCTGTATACTATGTATCGGGCTAGACTATTGATTGATGACATCTATGAGGTCCCATTTAAGATCTGATGAAAACAAAGACATGTGAGGGTAGGAGCGCTTCTTGGACTCCAATTGAGTTTGTAAGAGGTGGTTCACCACTATAAAAGGGCCTTGTGTTTCATGACATATGTTTGACTCCCTGGCAAAGGCTTGGTGCCGTTGGACTTTGCTTTTTAAGGTCTAACTTAACCATGCCATGATAATAAAAGCATTTTAATGGTTTAAAAGAGTGTCAATCATCATGTGCCATGAGTTTTTTGTGCTATTTTTAGATCTTATGATCTGATGATTTCTTTTCATACTTAAACACACATTTAACCTCAGAGCTGTATAAGTTTGGTGACATGTATTCCTTGTGTTATGATAAAAATGACTTTATTGGTGAAAAAAGCATGTTAACACAGACATATGGTGATCTCAAATTACCTGAATGCTGGAGGCTGCAGCTAAAAGAGTGTTAGTTAAAATCTGGCACAATATTATCGAAGAATATATCTACTCTCCACTCTATCTTCTGTCACTGTCACAGTTATTAGTACTAAAAAAATACACTATTCAAGGTGTGTGTTATTAATTCAGTCATGTGTCTGTGTCCTTGTAGGTTTTCATCTGTTTCGTCACTCTGCTGTTAGCCTGTTAGTCAAGCAGCAGGTCATCATTCACGCTGGAGGTGGTGAGAGCTCCAAGTGGGCTCTTCATTGGACTGGCCAGCATCCATCTGTGTCCCTCTGCTAATAAAACAATATCATTCTATTTCTGTGGGGGCCTCAGACACCCTTTTTCATCTCCTCTCTGTCATAAAGTAGGTTCACACTTATTTTGTTTTCTGTGCTCTTAAACCTGCATGAAAACTCTGTATGTAGTTTAAGTCCTCATTGACAAGCAAAGCAGAGACTGCAAACAAAACTGGACTTACAGTACATGTTCACGTTCTGGACAGTGTGTTGGTAATTTGTCAGCACAGTGGACCTCTCTGACCTCCTTATGGTATTTTACCTTCCTTGGTGTTCATACCCTGTAAAAACATGCTGCAAAAAAAATAATAATATGAGCATCATGAATCATTTTACACTATACTTTCCAGCATGAGTAATAACTGACTATCAGATGTCAGTCTGCCTCTTTAGGTCTGTAAAACGGCGCATTTGAGGCCAATTTCCTGTTACTGGTACAATTATGTTGTCACTGCTCATGAACCGCACCACAGTTCACTTGGAAAGGGACCAAGAGCTGTGTTTTCAGGTGGTGTGGATGCAAACTGATTGGCATGTTTAGCACCTGACCAAATGCAGAGAAAGACGAGGGAGAAAACTTGTATAAATTATTTCAAACATGCTTGGTGTGAAAATGGTGACACACGCACACGGCATGCTCACACAAAACACACTCGTGGACTTAACGCTGTCATTATAGACCTAAACAAAGCCATGTGATTACACTCCTCCTCATCGTCACGTCACCAAACTCATCATCCTACCTCATCATACCTGACACTGTGACCAATCGCTAAGCAACTGCAGACAACTCCATAAGATAATGGATGGATGTGAACTACATCAGTAGAGGTCTTGTTGGGTTTTCAGCATGCAGATTCGTAAGTGTAAAACACTATCTGATCAAGCAAGAAGATAGATAAGCCTGCAGTCTAATGGGCCCCCTCTTATGATGTCAGCAGGAGAATGAGATGATTTCCTTGTCCAAATCGCCTCCATCTGGTTGGCTCGGTCCTAATTTTGTGTTGATGACAGAGACAGGATCACCATTGGGGTCCTCGGTTGGGTGATCCTCGCTAAACAGGGAGCTGAGTGACCTCAGATTGCATGATGGGGTTCCTGTGGCTGGGATGTGGCGTTACATTTCAATCAG
The DNA here is from genome assembly GCA_037974645.1 of Hollardia meadi. Lineage (NCBI taxonomy): Eukaryota > Metazoa > Chordata > Actinopteri > Tetraodontiformes > Triacanthodidae > Hollardia > Hollardia meadi. The sequence goes on from JBBPCS010000226.1 coordinate 6,282,975, forward strand.
TTGGGACTGCATGTTTGCTGTAAACCTGTACATGACTCTGGATGTATTACAATCCTGGCACTGTGTAAGGATGACTCCATAGAGGAGTGGGCCCTAAAGAAACATCAAAACACAACTCTGCTTTCTAGATGTGTTTCTAATATCAGTGATTCTGGGATTTTTCTTTATTATGAGGCCATTTATTGTGAAACCAGGGACCAGAGGGGTGTACTACGGAGCAAGTTCAACAGTGCCAGGCTTTCTTTGTGGGAGCTGGCTCGACAAACTCTAAACTCTTAGTGAAGAGATTATGAGTATCACGAACGTGGTTATCAACTTTCTTTGTTAACTCAGGCTTTCTGCATCAGGCTCTGTGCACGTTCCCATAAAAAGGGGCGTTTTGTGCATCATTTGACTCTTCTTCCGCACAAAATGAACCAATTAACGTGTCGCCTACTTCAGTCAAGAGGAACAGGTTGTTATAATGGAGAGCTATGAAGAATATAAGAAATATATTACGGCAAAAAGCAACACTTGCTGCAAGTAAAGTTGTCGTGTCGTGTAAATTCGTAATGTTTTTATTTCACCACTAAATGCACTCTTATGTCTACGGTTTTATTTCTAACATGACGACTGCACATTAGAGAGCTCTTAGACTTAAACAGCAGATTGAAACATACTGCATTCAGATCTGACACTGTCCCATAACGAACGATACGTGGAAATCACGGAATCATGGAAATTTTTGGCCAAATCAAAGTAAAATTATTTTTTACTGTGTGAATATTTTCTGTGATAAATACCAATAAATGAATACATTTTTATAACCAGTGTTCTTTTAGCTGAAGTACCAGCAGTGTAAAGGGACTCTGCAGCAAACTAGAACCGAGCATAAAAACACCATCCACAGTGGACTATAGCTGCTGTGATGTTAGTGTATGGATGATACGCTGTATCAAATTTAAAGTCTTAATATTATCCAAGAAAACATGAAAAATATTTTCTGTTATTATATGTTACCGTGGGAAAAAAACACAACGTGATGCATATAATTTGCGCTGCTGTAATTACACCCCTTCTTTTGATGGCATTACTGTACTTTTCTGTAGTTTATAACATATTTCCTCTGCTCAGAATCTATGTCACAGAGAAATATCATCAGGAAAATAATTAGTGAAAGGGCAGCGCTGTTAATAGCCGATTTGAAACTCTGAACATAACCTCCTCCGGACCAGATTATGTGATCAGCAGAAGTTACCTTGGTGATCTAACCAGGTTAAAAGAAAGCCACCATCGTGACACTGAAAACTCTGTCTTTAAACCCAACGTACCTCGCTAACCCATTAATCTCGCTTCGTAGTGCACCCCACAGGATTTACTGGTTATCAATTTAGCTTCAAACTGCATAAGAATCAAGGTCAAGGCCATGAAATGTACTGAAATGAGGCCCTAATATCTGTTTAGTATTTACAGTATTTACAAGTCACAATTGCCCCTGCATGTTCAAACACACATTTCTTTGAGTAAATTATGTGATATATAAATTAACATTATGTGAGGCGTGTGTGTTTGTGTATGTGTCCTGTCAGAGGACGACGTCTGGCATGAGGTGAAGTGTTGACCTCATCATTCCACTTACATCAGTTTGCCTAAAGAAATCTGATGGTGAGAGTGACACACACACGCACACACACAAACACACACAAACACTCCATCGTTGGCTTACATTGAGAAACTTGGCAGGAAATAAGACTCGTTTTCATGTCCTGTATCTGTAAAATCACAGAGAAATTACCTTCTGATTTATGCTGAGTTCACTGCCTCTCAAATTCCTGCACAATCCCTTCTTGAATGTCTTTGTTACGCTCAAGTATTCACAGTCGACACTGTTGCTGATGCCCTGCACACACTCATAAGGTGCTCTGACCTCTCACTCTTCTCTGCACGACCTCCTAACCCAGCTTTTTCCTGTATGTCTCTCTTTTTTTTCCATTGCTGCACACTGATGGATGGTCCCCTCTGTATATTACAGTACTGCACTACAGTACTGCAGTGTTTATGTAAGGCGCTGCTCTTTTGGAAATGTTTCAACCCTCCGGGGAAGAGAAGCCTGCCCCCTCAACGCTGAGAGTCGTTATGAGTCATGGGAAGGGGCCAGCATGTAATGGGCGACATCATACTGCATAACTCATCTGATGTCACACTCCTTCAGCTGCATTTTGTGATATAAAACCTGTGCAATTATGTGCCTCTGTGTATTTGTGTGTGTGCACATAGACGTATATATGTGGGTATCTGTGTGAGAGCCAGAGGATACAACACTTTTGGGGATTTGTAAGTGTTCCCATGCTATCATGATGTAATTCTCCCTCAATGACTTAATTAAGCCACTTTAGCAAATGCTTACTGTCTTCAGTTTAAATGGTCTTTCACACGTGGGACTACTACTAACTGGGACATGCCCTTAATTTCATCTTTTTTTTTAACATGGACGGACAAACCCGTCTTTATTGTATTTGTATTTATTTACAGCAACCACATGCATACAGCCGGCGGCACACACATGCTAATGGCCCCGCAGAATTCGTCCTCCGCGTTTAACCCATCCCGACTTGTCCCTTCCTCCACGGGCAGGCCAGGAGCGGTGGGCAGCCATCAACACGGTGCCCGGGAACCACTTCTTTTGGATCATCGTTGGTCAGGCTTGCATGTTTTTAGTGGGGGTTCTTATATATGGAGGAAACCCCAAGTAAGCACGGGGAGAACATGCAAACTCCACACAGAAAGGCCCTTTTCACGAGAAGGCACTGAAGGAATGAGGAGAACACACCTCCAGTGCCAACAGCGACCTGTGTGGGAATTGAACCCAGGACCTTGCTGTGAGGCTCCAGCGCTACCACCGTGCCACCACACACTTTTTCTGTGTTATTCCCTGTTTTCTCCTAAATGTAGTCGCTGCTGATACATCTTTGTCAGTCCCTGCCATCGCTGGGCAGGGTGTAAGCTATGTGTCACATGATAGCCACATTATAGTCCGCAGCCTACAGCACCACGCTGTAAGATGCTCTTTCCTTTTTAATGGGACAAGGAGGAGCTTCACCAGGAGAGCACAATGTTATCAATAAGAGTTTTGAAGCATCCTGAATCCAGCTCTCTGTTGTGAGTCAGAGCTATGTTGCTAGCTAGAGAGCATTCTAATCTGCACCAGTGCTAGGCAACTGTTGATATATGTCGTTTTCAAATAAAGGACTTAAACAAAAACTGACTTTTCCCACATTCTAATGTCTGAATCTGAAATATGGCTGGAAACTACTAATTAGTTTGTGTTCCAGGAAGACAAACAGCCAGAATGGGGTGAAAAACATCTGACACACAGCAACATTGGAGGACAGAAGAATGCTGTTTATTAGCAGTTTCTCACGTCAGCCTCCTCATGCTGTCCTGCACTAGACAAGTGCAACACTGGCTTCTCAACCATCTTGCAAACAGCTGCTAAAGAAGCAGCAGTGACTCAGCTCACTCACTCTACACTCGCAGAGAGACCTGCATCAGTATTTCACAACAAACTACAGTGCATTCAAATTGAGATTGCGGAAAAAAATAAAAAAAAATTAAAAAAAAACAAAACAAAAAAAAACAAACAAATTGAGATTGCGGTGTGTATCAGTCTGTCACAACAGTCTGTGCAGCGCCCCGCCATGCATCCATGGGTTCACAAAGTTGACTGCAACAGGCTCCAACTACAGTCCAGTTTTTTATTATGCTTTAGGACACACTATCCTGGCATGTAACATAAGAAAGTAGGTTACAAGAATAGCGACATTGTTTTAATGGACTCAACAAAAGTTGTGAAATTCAGTGACAAAGATTTTCCAAGACATTATGAGTGGTGACAGGCAGATGGGAGTAGATCACTTGGGGCAGATCTAGGGTCTGTTCTCTGTAATACATTATTGACATAGTTAATGAGGGATGAGGAATCTGGCTGGCTCCAAATCAGCTCCAAATCATTTCACTACTGTGAAAAAAATATATATACGAAGCAATGTTTTGCAGATTTAAGGGGTTCGTAGAATTATTGTCAATACATTGTAAAAAGCTATTGTACATTTAGGTGTTTCGAGAATTATTGATTGTACATTGTGCAAAGGTCTAAATGATACAATAATGATCATACATCTAGCAACGCTGGCCTGCATTTCCAAACATCTTTTAAAGTCTGACGGCCTCACTGGTGATGCAACACTACGGCCACATGCTGACTAAAGCTAACACTTCCTTTTACAAGAAGAGGAGTGATTCACAGTTGGATCCATTATGCACCTGACTGGACCCCACTATGTAGTGATAGATGAATTATTTTCTCATTTTTAAAGGGTGTGTGTTTGGATTTGCAGATGTAATTCTTAGGCACAGATAAGAAGTGAAAGTTGATCCTACCCAGCCCTTTAGCCTGATATTCACCAGCTCTCCAGTCAGTTTATCAAGTCAAACAAGTGCATGTCTCAGTGTGCATGTCTGTCTGTCTGTCTCACGCCTTTTCTGTCTCCTCTCTTTCTCCTTCTCTGCCTTCTCCCTCCCTCTTACTCTCTATCACTTGCTTTCTCTCCCTCCCACCCAGAGGGGTAAATTACCAGCCTGGTGGGGTGAGCAGTCCCGCAGTACACACACGCCCATATATAGGCAGCAGACGTTAGGTAAACGCTAGGTAGACGTTAGGTAAACTCTAAACAGGCACGATTTAGTCAGCTGCTTTATTTGTAACACCAATACGCTTCTCTGAGCTGGCAAGCGTGATGGCACGTGGCACTACAGGTTGTGTTGGATGGATGTGTGAAGTGGACAGCAGGTGGATGAGAGACAGTGCGTGTTTGTAGTAGTGAGTGTGAAAGTGTATATGAATCACCCTATTTACACACATTACCACACTGATGGCTGTATTCATTTGAAGAATAGCACCTTAACTTTGTTTAAATGCTGGCAATAGAACCCGCATTTCTGTGCCCATTTTTTTCTTATTCCTGTGGCCAGCTGGCCAAATTCAGACGTCATGATGTCATGTCTACATGTTTCCACTGTAACTACAGTTCAGAGAATTTTATATAATAATAATAATAGCGAATTTATACATTCCTTCCAGACTTTGTACCAAAGTTAAATCAGAAGAGGCAGAAATCCTTTGAAGAGGCAGGAATCAATTCTTTTAGTTCACGTTGATGTGCTTATTCTCACTTTTTCTCTTCTCTCACTTTTCTCTACATGTGTAACCCACAACGACATGCATGAAGTCAGACAAAGTTTCTCAGTGAATCACATAAATAGCACCGATTGGAGATCTGTTTCAGGTCTGCCATTAACCATTATTTTCATTATCGATAAATCTGAAAAGATACTCATCACAATCTCTCAGAGCCCAAAGTGACGTCTTCAAACTGCTTCTTTTGTCGAACCAACAGTCCAAAACCCAAAGACTCTTCACTTACTATCATGAATGACAAGGGTGCAAATGTTTGGCATTTCTGCTTGGAAAATGGCTGAAACAATTATCAAAATAGTTGGTAACTGAATTTCTTTCAATCGACGAATCGATTGACTAATCGTGGTGACTCTAATCGGTTTGCGGTTTCATTCACTTTCAGCATCCAGAATCAGAAGTAGAGGAAACAAGAGGAACTTGTTTTGAAAGCTTCATCACTGTTACCAACAGTGTGCTGTGTTACATTAAAACTGTTATGGCTTTGGTGTGGTCATTACTTTTTGTGCAAGACATGTTTGACTTTGAGTATATGAACGATTGTCGATGTTTGAAAGTCAGGCTGCAGTTTTTAAAATAGCAAATTATCTACTGTGAAGCCACTCTCCTATCCTCCTCATACAATCATAGCTCAGGGTCAGGGGAAGCATAAGTGTAACCCAGGACGCATTTGGAAAGGACGTATGGTAAACTCACATTTACAGTTTTACAGTCAGTATTTCACCAGAGTTGTAACGCCTCTGAATTTTGGGGCAGAAATCCACATAAACACCGGGACAACATGCAAATATTTGTTAACGTTTCCCTCTGTGTTTACATGTGCAGATGTGAGTGTAATGATGTCACCATTAAGGATAGAACTGTCGTGGAACATTGCACTCGAATGAATAAACAAGTCTGATTTTCTCCTTGTACAAACTAGCTGTCAACATACTAGTTCCTCTTTATACTGTTAGACGCTCTGTGGAACTTACTTTCATTCCACAGACTGAAGGAATGATCTGAGATTTTACTTCCCTTGTGTGGAAATCAATTCATCCTTTAAGCGTTTCTTCTTTTAACTATTACAGAAGCTGAGATCCAGGCTGAAGATGACACAGGAGAGAAGGAGAGAAGAGATGGTCTGTATATATATATATATATGGCTCTAAGCACATAGTTTTCATTTTTCCCCCTTTATTCTTCAATCTTCATGCCCAAGTATTATTTCACTGCATAACTATGTAGTTCAGTCAAAGCTGAACACAAAGCTTACCAGGTCTGAAAACAGAGCAATAAAAGCAGTTTAAGACCAATTATGGGTGCTCAGGTAGTACTGCCTCTCTCCCTCTTTGTCTCTAACGAACACACACGTACAAATGTTCATACACAGTGTGGCTGTGCAAGCACACACTCATGCAGAAATGCAAACATACAATATACTGTTTCTAATTGAGTCATTTTGGACAGAGCCAAAAGGTTTCTACATGATCACATCGCAGAAACATTTGCCACATACCAGACTGGTGTAACTGACATCAGCCTCTGCTGCTGGTTCAGTCAATTATTGGTTAGAAACTTTTTATCATTTGATGCAAAATCTGCATTGTAGCTGGTCTTGATAATGAGATCACTTTCACCGGCCACTTCTATCCCAGAAGCTCCGTTTGTCTTTCCCAGGTGGCCATGAGCCACAGGGTCATAGGGCTACAGGTGAAGGAGATTTACATAAAGAACGTCCTCCCACAGGTTAGTAAAATGGTCTTATGCCCACGCATTAATATAACAGGATTCAAGCGCTTCTCTCAACCTCACAAGTCTCCAAGTGTTTAGGTGTCATTACTGTAGCTCATTTACTTCAACTGTTTCCTGGCCCATTACCTCCAGACAAAAAAAAAAGTTTCAGAATCTTGCCAAACTCAGACTTCGACCCTCAGGAGCTGGGACAGGACCAGTCAGCCCAAACATGGAGAAAAACCCCAGCGGTACCAATGGTCGAAATAAAAAAAAAAACACTGATTGTTTCCAGGTATGCTGACTGGTGTGCCTCTATTCCAGCTGAGACTCTGCTGGTGTTGAGCAAAACACACAAGGCTTTGTGGATAAAAGCCCTCTTGTGCAGAGGTGACTGACTGAGCAAGTGACACCTCTGACGACATCTTTTAAGATGGTGCAATTCTTTGTTATGAAGGCTGTGTGAGTCACTAATAAGAGCCTGACACTGCAATTCTGAGAGGAAGGTACATTATTTCTCCTCCTCCTTCCCTTTTCTGCTGTCCGATACCTTCTTGTCCAGAGTTTTGTTTTGTTTTTTTACCTCTCTCAGAAGATACTATGGTCTGACTTTAAGGTCACAGGGATTCACTTGCTTTATTTAACCCGTCTGTGTAGCACAGGTTTACACTTCAGGTTTTATTTCTATTGACATAACTCCATATGTTCTTTGGCAACAAGCTCTGATGTGTGAATGCTTGCCAAATTGCCTCCATCCTGCATTGTGCACACACACACATCTCAGACAACAGGCTACAACTATAATGTTTAGGTCTCCGTCCATCATCCATATTTATAAGTTACATGTCTGTTTCGCAATATTTATGTTTTTATGACTTCACTTTTTAGTACCATGCACAAAGACTAAGTTGGCTGCTCGCATATATGAATCGTTACTTGGAGAAAGCCTGAGAGATGAGAAAAAATAAACTGTAGGTGTGTAACAGTTCTTTTGAGTGAAGAGTTCATCTGAAATTTGTCCACATAAATATGTTAATTGAAAGAATACAGACATACTTATAATGTTTGAACATTTTTTGCTCTTTTAGTTTTGTATATGTATTACTGAAAGATGTTTTGTAAAATAGGCTAGTGGTGTCCTAAAAGTAAACTAAAGTAAAGTAAACTAAACTAACTAAGCAATGCATACAACTTTAAGATATATTTCATAAATGGATACCAAAGATGAATGATATATGCTTAATTGCGTCAGTTCAGTCAGTGTTTCTCCTCCACTTTGACATGACACTGTTTTGAAATCCATGAGGAACTTCTGGCACAGTTCCTTTTTCTTTTTGAGGTGTTTGGAGAGTAAAAAGCAGGGATCCCCAAGTTTTACAACTCCCAGACTCTCTTGCCTCTCATACATGCTCTCTCTCTCTCTCTCTCTCTCTCTCTCTCTCTCTCTCTCTCTCTCTCTCTCTCTCTCTCTCTCTCTCTCTCTCTCAGTTGCCCACCCACCCTTCATACTCCTTCTTTTTGGCAGTAGAGAACCAAATAAATTCAGTCCAGCAGTCACTGGGGGGTTAGAACAACCCAGTTTGTTTAATGAGGTGATCCAGTGTTTTCTCTCCAACTCTTTCCTTGTCTATCTTTCTCTGTGCGTCTCTTAGCCAATTACACAGTGTCCTGTCTTGCATCCTGTCCCCCCTTTTTTTTCCTGCTCTCACTCATTTTCCCTCCTTCTTTCTTAAGGCCTTGTTGAGCCCTGATAGGCTTGCTGGGGATAAAACCTGGAGCTTTGACGAAGAGAGGGACATTTGGGAGCAAGATGGCGAGAGGGACGGTGGCCACGTACCTACATGGAGTCCTTCTGCTGGCTCTGTGGAAACCTTCACTGCAAGGAGGTGGGTCCCCTTTACTGCATGTGTGCAGCATCCAGCTGTGCAGCACCTGTGGATCAGGTGTCACATTAAGTTTATGTTGCAGTGTTGGCAGGAGAGGGAAGCATGAACTCTGGTCCTCTTTTCTTCACTGGTTGCTGAGTGCATCTTCTATGAGATATTTTTGTTGTGAGAGATTTTGTGAGCTGCAGTAACTATGATAATGATAATGATTATGGTGATAACAAGGCTGTCTAGTAGAAATTGGGTGCTGCAAATTATTGATGGTGATGATGATGATAAAAAATTCTAGTGCAGAATATTTCCTAGAATGCACACTGCAAGAAATGTGCAAAAACCTGCCAAAGATTTTATCTTATTTCAGAGTAATTTTATTGAAGTGAGAGTATTTCTTGCAGTATTATAAGTGGTCCTCACTGACATCATCATTACGATTCCTGCAGTCATGCAGGTTTCATCTTTTCTCCAAGTCTCTGAGGAAGTGGTGAGGGAAAAAAAGAATGTGTGAATGGATTTGTGGTCTCTGAACCAAAGGCCAAACTTCTCTCCAGTCTTGCTGTCAGATTAAGAATCTGATTGTGCAGAATATTGGACTGAGCTTGTGTTGGACAGTCTTCACTGTTCCTGCATCAACATGAGTGCTGCCAGCTCTCAGAGTGGAGTGCTTTTTAATAAATAATAATAATAAACTAATAATAAACAAAACTTGTCTTTGTTGAATGACTCAAATGATGTAACTTTCCACACATACTTTTTTTCTTAAAGATGTAAAGATAGCTATGTAGTATTCAATTTCCAGATGTTTGCCTGGATAGAAGCACTTCAGTATGCAAACATAAATAAGAATGAGAATCCTCAGACAAACCACAGTATGATAACGTTGCTTGTTCTCTGTGACTTCACAAAGCCCAGATGTATTTTTCAGCTCTTCCTCCTCTTGAGGCATGAGGTCAGGACAAGAGTATAGTTAGAGGAGAGTTAAAGCTTTAAATGAGGTGCTGCACCTTGTTAAAAGCTTTAATTCAAACAGTGTGCTCCAGACCTCATCCCTCCAGAGGGGTGTACTACGGAGCAAGTTCAACAGAGCCAGGCTTTCTTTGTGGGAGCTGGCTCAACAAACTCTAAAGTCTTAGTTAAGAGATTATGAGTATCACGAACGCGGTTATCAACTTTCTTTGTTAACTCAGGCTTTCTGCATCAGGCTCTGTGCGCGCTCCCATATAAAGGGGCGTTTTGTGCGTCATCTGACTCTTCTTCCGCACAAAATTAACCGGTCACGTGCCGCATCTTTCAGTCAAGAGGAACAGCTTGTTATAATGGAGAGCTATGAAGAATATAAGAAATAGATTTGTTGCATCATGTTGATCATGTAAATTCGGGAATGTTTTTGTTTGTTTGTTTGTTTTTTTTGCCACTAAATGCACTCTTATGCCTGCATTTTTTTTTTTCAAAAGTGACAACTGCACATTGTAGAGCTCTTCAACTTTAAACTTGATACAGCATATGTAAACATTATACTGCATTTAGGTCTGACACTGTCCCATAACGAAGGATACGTGGAAATCACTTTCGTTTTTGGCTAAATCAAAGTGAAATTAATTTTATTGATTGAATATTATTTATGATAATTACTAATAGACGGATCAATTTTCATAACCAGTGTTCTTTTAGCTGCAGTACCAGCAGTGTAAAATGGACAAACCAGAACCGAGCATAAAAGCATCATCCGCAGTGGACTATAGCTGCTGTGCCTTCATCATTCTTTTAGTGTATGGATGATACGCTGTGTCAAATTTAAAGTCTTAATATTATCCAAAGCAAACAGGAAACGATTTTCTACATCACTAGCTGAATGCATGTATATTACTATGTCAAAAAACACAACGCGATGCATATAATTTGCTCTGCTTTAATTACACCCTTTCTTTAGGTGGCATTACTGTACATACTCTACTTTTATGTATGGCTCAACATCGTTGTATATAACGTATTCCCTCAGCTGAGAATCTATATGTCACAGAGAAATATCATCAGGAAAATAATTAGTGAAAAGGGCAGCGCTGTTAGTTAATAAAGTTAGTTACTGTGTGTTTTTAATCTGCTGTACATGACATTTCAGTGAGATCAGTGACTCACATTCTTTAGGAATCCCTACAGACCTCTTCTTTTCACATCTGGACTTTGGGATCTTTAAAAGCCTTTCCTTTTATAGTTGTTCGCTCTCCGTGTTTCTATTTTTGGCTATTATGATTTGTGAAACTGAACGTAGGTGCAGGAAAGTGTGAGAATTATGACCAAAGACGCATGCCTTTTGGATGAAGAGGTGCTTGTTATCAGCTGCAAAGAGACTCAGACACAGAGTGCAGAGCTGATAATCGGGATACACAAGCAAACATACACACACACAGAAAATATGGACACGCTTATTTTTTCCTCTCTGCTTGTGTGGCTTGTGACTCCGCTGGCTAAATGTGAGCCTTGTTATTAAATTAAGTTGTTTTTATTGAGTAAAGACAAAGGAGGAGAAAATTATGCCCTATTAGCCCTGAATTTTGACTCATAAATTCCATAAATTCTGTTTGGAGTTCGAAACAATAAACACACCTTTCACCATTAAACTGTGTTGTGTGTATACAACTGATCCAAACTTCCCGGCTCTTAGTGTAAAAGAATAGTGTAAATAAAAACTGATATTCTTACTTGAACAGAAAAACTATTCATAACTTGAAACCATGACAAAATCATATTGGTTCTGTGTATAAGGTGTATATATACCTACTGATGGAGCAGCAGGAGGAGCTGGAGCCGGCATAGGAGCTGGTGTAGGACCAGGAACTGGATTCGGAGCTGGTGGGACTGGAACAGGATTTGGCCCTGGCGGCGCTGGGACAGGATTTCAGCCTGGCGGAGGAGTTGGACCAGGGGCAGGAGGAGCTGGTGCTGGTGCTGGTCTAGGAGGCTTTGGAGCAGGAGCAGGTGGAGGTGGAAGCTATCAGTGTTTTCTGTTCAATTTCATAAAAACTGATTATGAGTTCAGTTTTATAGTTATGAATATGAGGACTGATGTGTAATTGAGAACGCACTGAATTATATCACTTCAGGTAACATGCATGCATGCAGATAACAGGCATCAACTTTCAGACGCAGTTGTGGTTTCAGACGTTTCATCACTTACAGAATTGCCATATTTTAAATCATGTATTAAATGACATCAGTTACTAAAGGAGTTCCAGGTTAAAACTGAAGTTGTGTTTTTATGTCTCATAAATAATAAATCATGTTGATTTTAACCACCAGAAACAAATCCGGCCATAAATTTGTGTGATGTGTTGCTGCTTTTACTGCACCAATCTTTTAATCTGATTTCTCTTCATCTACATACTGTATTTATTGTATGTTTGTGCATGTTTCCAACTCACAATTCACTGATGACTGTACTCTTCAGGGGGCTATGGTGGTCAAGGACCGGGAGGAGTTGGCCCTGGAGGAATAGGCCCAGGAGGAATTGGCCCAGGAGGAGTTGGTCCAGGAGGAGTTGGACCAGGAGGTTTCAGGCCCAGCACCTTTGGCACAGGCAGTGGTGCACTGGGAGTCGTACCTGGAGGTGTTGATGCTTAACATCTTCGTTATCTATTTACTGAACCATCTGTAGAGCAAACTTAACTTGTGCATCTATTGATTTAATTATGATTTCTTTATTCTTACAGGTGGAAAGCCTCCAAAAACAGGTAAGACTTCCAGGCCTGTCTGCACTGATTTAAGATTGTGTTGTGCAGAAGAAAATTAGTCTTTAATTTGGACACAAAGGGGCTTCTCATAGACTGTAAAGCTCAAATATTATGAACTTCATGCATGGACAAGCATTTACATGAGCTACGCAGGAATAAACCAACCATCTTGATGATTCTGACCTCTTAATACAGTGCAAAAGTATGTCTGATTTTTCTTGGTATCGTATTTGTCTCTAGGAGGCGGCTATGGTGGTCGTGGAGGAGTGATAGGAGGGTTTGGAGCAGGACAGGGAGGTGCAGGAGGAGGACTTGGACCGGGCGGAGTCGGATTAGGTGGTTTTCTACCAGGTGGTCCTGGAGGCTATGGAACTGGGCCTGGAGGAGTTGGTCCAGGTGGTTTTAGACGCACTGGTCCAGGTGACCAAGGCACAGGTATGGAGCACACAAACCCTCATTTTTCCTCCAACATTACAATAGGAAAGCAAAGTTAAAGTTTAGCAACAATTGTAGTATTAAAGTTTAGTTCAACATCAGAACCAAACAGAACTGCCCCCTATGTTTACTTGCATCATGTGACCTTTACAATAAGTGGAAGTTCCCTGCTCTGCACACATGAATCAGCGGTCAGCCTCTGTACTGTAAATATTGTTCATGTGGTCAATTCAAAGCAGCAGGATAAGGATTACATGCATGTACCATTATTTCATTTTCTCATTACCTCAAGGTTATAAGCTATTGTTGAGGGGCCACCCACCCTCACACACACACACACACACACACACACATGCAGTGAACAGGGCTAATGCATTAGGCATGGCAGTTCCCTGATAAAGGACGGAAGTCATCACGTCAGTCAGAAAGACTTATTTGCTTTGGAATTTCAGGCCTCTCTGTTTTTCATCCCTCAAACGTGCGAGTTGCCTGTGCAGGATGAGGAATGTTGGTGATAATATCCAAACGTTTCTTAAGAGGTTAAACCTCGGTTTTTTGTGTAACCTTTTGAATTCCACCCATTACACCGGTGGGTGGAAAATGGGTCAGACTCAGACTCATATATCACACTTTCCAGTTTACCAAAAGTCTGGCCCTCCTAGCTGAACACATTTTTAATTAGCTACACAATAATGCCTACAAAGTGTGTTTGTGTGGCCCTGCTCCACCCTGAGGATTAAGACACAAACATCCTGGTTCACCTGAACAAGCGATGGAAGGCATGCATTTATGTGTACACTGTGCTGTAACTTAAAAAAACAAAAAACAAAATGTGCAAACTGCTACATGAACACAGTGACCTGATTATAATTAGACAAAAAAATGATTTATTCAACCAAAAGCTGCCAGAAGTAAGACTGACCTAGTTCTACCTTGTATTTTAATATGATGCATCATGTGTATCAGCCCTCCTTTAACAGGAGTGAGAGAATTTAATTTATAGTTTGATGTGGCAGCAGTTCTTATTAGAAAGAAAGAGTAATCTTGTTCATAGCCCTGGTCTTGGTGCTTTGTCTCAGTCATCTCCTCACACAGGCTTCGGTTCCTTCTCTGCAGCAGTGTTATTTTTTTTACTGACCCACCTACAGCCAAACCCTATAAGAGATTTAAACGTCAAACATGCACACTTCAAACAAATCTTCAAAAACCTTTAGCAAGAACAAGTTAATCCTTGTGAGGTTTGTCTTGGGCAGCCATCATATACAGTACATATAACATTACAAAAGGGTGGAGTCGCAGAGGGACACACTGAATTCATTAATGTATGATGTAGTCTATTGTAATCACAAGAGCAAGTATAGGGAGTACTGTTTCTCTTGTATCAGCTGGAACAGGCTACATACCTGGAGGTCAGTGGTTTTCATTTGTCTACTTTTACATAACACTCAATGATAGGTTTAAATGCATAGGTCAGTTTCAACTTCTTATAAGCAACAAGTGCATGAATTAATACATTTATATTATTATTAAATAAAATACATTTATTAATAAAGTAAGTAAGTTAACCTCCAAGTGTTGCACTGTGATGACGTTTGAGAATCACTGAATAACATTTTCAATTTATTAATTTAGCCTTACAAGAAACCTCATCAAGCTACTTTCTGTTTCATGTATAAAAAAGTTGGCTCATGCTTCTGTAACTTCTACACAACATGTTCTCAGTATTCCCCAGAGACTACATACCATAATTTGTGCATGGCACAAAGCATTACAAATTAACCTATCAAGCTGCCACAGAATTGCTTCTCTGAAACAACCAACAATAGGGCTGAAAAATGATTCTCATGACACATTACTCACATTTTACCTATTGCCTACATTGAAGGATATACAGTACATGTGTATTAAAGAAGCCTCTGTCCCGATCCAGGTAGCTATGGAGGTTATGGACCAGGTGGTGCTGGTCAATACCCAGGAACTGGAGGAACTGGTCCCAAACCCCCTAAAACAGGTAATTGCTGTTTACTAATGAACATCACACAGGTTTAATCACTGAAATATGACTGAATTTTGTATTTTTTCACCTTAGGTGGGGCTGGAACTTCACTTGGAGGAACTGGTTATGGGCCTGGTGGTGCAGGAGTTGGGCCTGGTGGTGCTGGATTTGGGCCTGGAGGTGCAGGAGTTGGGCCTGGTGGCACTGGATTTGGGCCTGGAGGTGCAGGAGTTGGGCCTGGAGGTGCTGGATTTGGGCCTGGAGGTGCAGGAGTTGGGCCTGGAGGTGCTGGATTTGGGCCTGGTGGTGGAGGGTATGGGCCTGGAGGTGCAGGAGTTGGGCCTAGTGGAACAGGATTTGGACCTGGTGGTGCAGGGGTTGGGCCTGCTGGAACAGGATTTGGACCTGGTGGTGCAGGGGTTGGGCCTGGCGGTGCATGGTTTGGGCCTGGAGGTGCAGGTGTTGGGCCTGTTGGAACTGGATTTGGACCTGGTGGTGCTGGGGTTGGGCCTGGTGGTGCAGGGTTTGGTCCTGGAGGTGCAGGAGTTGGGCCTGGTGGAACCGGATTTGGACCTGGTGGTGCAGGGTTTGGGCCCGGAGGTGCAGGAGTTGGGCCTGGTGGAACCGGATTTGGACCTGGTGGTGCAGGTGTTGGACCTGGAGGGGCAGGAGTCGGTCCTGGTGGAGCTGCTGTGCCAGGAGGAGGTAGATAATATGATTTATATTATATTATACTTTATAACAGTCACAACATACACACATGTATTCTACAATAGAGAACAAGTTTTATATAAAAGGCACAAAATATCAAATGCAATTTAGGAGTGTAAACACATACATTACATACAGATACATACATTATTAGTCAAAATAATTTGATTTTAGATATTTATATTCATATTCTAGAGATTGAATTTTCTAAGGGAAAGTGTATTTCAAGCATTAGAATAAAAAAAAGACTGTTTTACTATTTCAGGTCTGTGTAAAAGTTATATTTTGTTTTTTTATTTCATCCCTGTTTCAATTTCAGTTCTGCCACAGTCTGCTACTACTGGTGGAGGAGCTGGAGGAAAGAGTGGTGGTAAAGCATCAAAACAAGTTCCAGGTAAACTCCAAAACAAGGCAACCTTTTTGTTAGTAAAGGATATACAACATCAGGTCAGTTCATAGTTTATGATCAACCAGAGACACTGTAATTTTTCAGGAGTTGGGATACCTGGACTCTATCAAGGTGGCTTTGTCCCAGGCCAAGGTACGTTGTAACAGCATACAAAAAACACCTTTCACAACAATTCATTGTGTTTACAGAAGTTGTAACAGTTGTGTGATTTTTCTGTCTTCTCATATTCCATGGTAAGGTTTTGGAGGCCGCGGTGTTCTCCCTGGAGTGGCCACAGGATCTGGACTTGGGCCTCAGACTGGTGTGTTAATGGTTTCTGTGTTAATGAACCTTGGAAAATCACATTTTAGTTTGGCAAACATGCCTAAAAATAAAAACTTGGTTTGCCTTATTCCTCACAGGAGCTGGAGTACTTGGCCAGGGTGGTGTTGGACCCGGAGGAACAGGCAGTGAGTGTCATAAGTGCTTAACTGACAAACAGTGTTCTATAACAAGCTGATGTGTATGCATTACTTTATATTTGATAAAGAATAAGATTAACAATAATAAATGTTATCCCTGACTGAAATTCTGTATTTTACACGATGAGCATCTCTGTAATACATTTCTTCTCTTAGATGGTCGTGGACAGCAGTTGCCTGGCATTTTCCGTGGTTACCCTCTCATATCACCAAAATCAGGTACGCAGGAACCATTAATGCAGTAAACTATGTAGATACATGTAGAATTACATGATGCCAATGACAAATGTAAAAGAAATCCCCAAAAAATAGAAAATAATTTATTCTTCCAATTACAGGGGTGGGAAAATCTAAGAAAAATCCAGCCAAAGCTGCAGCTAAATACGGTAAAGACACATATTTAATTTAATATAATAATACAATATAATAATTTAATGTGCTGTAATTTCAAATACTTTAACGGTCATGAGGCATTAGCATGATCTTATTGTTACTCTGTTTTGACATTTTGTAAGCTCACTGGTTTGTTTTCCTGACCAGGTGGAGCTGGAGCTGGAGGAGGTGCTTTTGGTGATGGGGCTGGAAGACTCCCTGGAGGAGGAGGAGGAGGAGGAGGAGGAGGAGGAGGACGGGGAGTCATACCTGGATTTGGAGGTGGAGTTGGAACAGGTAGTGGACCTGGGCTATGTAAATCTGGAGTAGTAGTATTAGTTCAGGGGCCGAATTCACAAGCTCCTAACTTAGCCTAAACATTTCTAACAAGGAGTCTTAGTTTAGGAGTCATTTAGGAAACTTCTCCGAGCAATTCTGAGCAAGGAAGGGATGGAAACTTTTATCTTAGTGAGGAGGTGTGGTTGACCCTGCTGCTAGGTATGACGCATTCTTTTAAATGTGCTGATTGGTTGATCATAAAAGAAAAAGACATAAGAATGGGCATTGTATGGACAATGAGATCATATAATTTAGTCTCTATTAAGACATTATGAATACTATTTTTATGAATACTTTTGCATAAACGGTAAGCCATACTTTAAAAGAAGCCAACAAAATACCTGCACAGTATCCTATTCACATACTGATAGTTGTTATATTTACATGCATATGTTTACTCACCATGCTGGTAATTTTAGCTCTAAATCTATTTGACATTAACAAGCGTAAAACCATTTTTAAGAGGAAAATTCGACCCCAGTGTTACAGCGCAAATATGAGATATACAGTACCTCACTTCCTCTGGTGTGCACAGCAGTGAGGAGTGTGAAAAGCGCTGCTATGTGTTGCAGTCTAAAGTGAGAGGGGAGAGGGGGACTATGGAAGTGCCAATTGTTTGTGTGATCACTCTGCTGATGGAGGGTTGCGATGGACAAGTCACCACTGCTACACTGTTGCATTTTTCTAGAAATATATTTGTGGTGTGATCACTTTCATTTCTGGCGTTACAGCATTATTGCGTGGTGGGAGAAGTGAGCGCAGCTCTAATGAGATCGACCACAAACATTATCCCTGCACGATCTAATCTGTTTCATTAAGTCACTATCATTTATCGTTTGGAGAATATTTCTCCAACCTCTTTGTCTTTCTGCCATTTTTTCCTCTGCTTAAGAAACTCTTAAGCCTCCTAAAAGTCCTCCTCCCTACTCTGAACAGTTTCCCACCTTAGGAGCTCTTTTAGGGGCTAATTTTGTTTTGTGAATGACTTTTATCTTTATCAGGATCGAGTCTTAACTTTAAGTGGAAATTCTTAGAAAACATAACTCATTAACTATAAAGAACAATTTTCAACAAATATGCCAACAATCAATATCCTACATATTAAAAATTACTATGTTAATTTTAAATTTGCACAGGTGATTTTGTGTTTCAGTTACTATTTACTTGGTCATTGTTTGGATCCATAGGTTATGGTCCTGGCTCAGCCAAAGCATGCAAATATGGCGATACATACTTGCACATTCTTGTAAGAACTAAAAATAACAAGATGAATATGTATTGTGTGTGTTTAAAACCTCTTTAGTCTATAGCTGAGACACACTCAAACTGCCTTTAATCTCTTCACCAGGCAGTGCAGGCACTGGTCCAGCTGGAGGCCTTGGAGGAGGAGTTGGCCTTGGCACAGGGGTGGGACTTGGTCCTGGTGTCGGTTTTGGTGCAGGTGGTGCTGGCACTGGGTCAGGTGGTCTTGGTTATGGTCCTGGTGGTGCTGGCACTGGCCCAGGGGGAGCAGGTTATGGGCCAGGTACAACTGGGTACGGGCCAGGTGGAACTGGTACTGGATTAGGAGCAGGAACAGGACCTGGAGGTAGTTATTAATCAGCATATTTTATGGTTTTAGACAAATTTTGCTTATAATTATGCAATAATAATAACTATTATACTATAAATAATAACTATTGACAGCCATAGTTTAAGAGACAGTATATAGTAATTCCACAAACTGTATTGCATCACCAAAGACAAATGTATAATTGGTAAATGTGTATTTCAGGGTATGATGCCAGTGCCAAAGCTCGTAAATATGGTAAGAATAATTACAACAATGTATGCAACTGTATTATTATTGTATACTTATATTTAAAAAGGAATATCAGAACAAATAAAACTCTTCTCCTCATAGGCCTGCTAAGTGGAGCACTCGGTCGTACAGGAACAAATAGTGGAGTCACAGCAGGTGGTGCTGGTACAGGCTATGGACCAGGTGGAATTGGACCTGGTGGTACTGGTACTGGCTATGGACCAGGTGGAGGAGTTGGACTGGGTGGTGCTGGTACAGGCTATGGACCAGGTGGAATTGGACCAGGTGGTGCTGGTACAGGCTATGGACCAGGTGGAATTGGACCTGGTGGTGCTGGTACTGGCTATGGACCAGGTGGAGGAGTTGGACTGGGTGGTGCTGGTACAGGCTATGGACCAGGAGGAGGAGTTGGACCAGGTGGTGCTGCTACTGGCTACGGACCAGGAGGAGGAGTTGGACCAGGTGGTGCTGGTACTGGCTATAGACCAGGTGGAGTTGGACCGGGTAGTGCTGGTACTGGTTATGGACCAGGTGGTGCTGGTACAGGCTATGGACCAGGAGGAGGAGTTGGACCAGGTGGTGCTGGTACTGGCTATAGACCAAGTGGAGTTGGACCAGGTGGTGCTGGTAAAGGCTATGGACCAGGAGGAGGAGTTGGACCAGGTGGTGCTGGAACTGGCTATAGACCAGGTGGAGTTGGACCAGGCAGTGTTGGAACTGGCTATGGACCAGGTGGAGGACTTGGACCAGGTGGTGCTGGAACTGGCTATGGACCAGGTGGAGTTGGACCAGGCGGTGCTGGAACTGGCTATGGACCAGGCGGTGCTGGAACTGGCTATGGACCTGGTGGAGGAGTTGGACCAGGCGGTGCTGGAACTGGCTATGGACCAGGCGGTGCTGGAACTGGCTATGGACCAGGTGGAGGAGTTGGACCAGGCGGTGCTGGAACTGGCTATGGACCAGGAGGAGGAGTTGGACCAGGTGGTGCTAGCTATGGACCTGGAGGTAGGATGGAAGATTAATATACAGTATATTTATGGGAGGAGGCATGTCTGAATTCATATAGATCCACTGCCTTATATAGTGCTCTTACAAGATCTCGATGTGTCTGATTTTGCAGGTTATGCTAGTGCCAAAGCCCGCAAATATGGTGAGAAACAATTTAAAACAAATATTTGTTAAATGCAGATTTATCATAAAATGGTCTTATTGTCTTGACAGTAAATGTGTGATTTAATGTGATTTGTATCAATAGGAAAAATAGAATTATATAAAAACATAATTGAATATAATTAAATACCAATACTTTTTCTAACTATAACATGTCAGATTGTATGCCATGAAAACAGCCTGTTGTTGGATTATTGTGAGCTGTACATACTGTCTGGTTAGTTCATGTTTTCTGATAAAATGCTGCTTTCTGCAGGTCTGCCTGGAGGTGCTCTGGGTGCAGGAGGGCTCGGAGTTGGGGTCCCCGAACGAGGTGTTGTACAGACAACTGGTGGTGGACCTGGAGCAGGACTGGGGATAGGCGGGGTACCTGGTTCTGGAGTCGCAACGGGAGGTGGACCGGGTGGCTTTGGACCAGGTAGTGCTGGAGGTATGAACAACATTCTCACAAACAGATTATTAAACATCTTAAGCACATACACATGAATAAACCAGTCAATTACAGTAACTAATTAGTAACTAACTAGTTACTGTAGTTAGTAACTAATTACTTGCAGTTGGTCATTGTTCATATACATGCATACAATATACAATGCTGCAGCTATAACAGCCTTGTCACAGGACTGAATGAAAAAGTCCTGAATGTGTACACATCATAGTATCACTGAACCCACACACTTATAACTCCTTTTGTGGTGTGCACATCTTTTAATTCTGTTATTCCTCTCAAAATATATACTGGGGCATTCATGTCTCTCAAATATGTTTTGATTTTTACATAATTTTTTGAATAACCTCATATGATCTATATTTATAATTACAACATGCAGTGGGCATTGCCACAAGAAGGGCTCAAAACAGGATATCCATTTGATAGATAAGGTTAAAGCAATAATTTGATGTTTATTACATGTCTTTATTACAAGACACTTCAGAGCTAATTCTGCTGATAACTTTGTCAGAGGAGGTGTTTTGCTTAAAACAAACATTTTAAGACTAAATATGTTTTAAGCCTTTATTAGAGCTAAAATTCTCACCCATTTGCACCCAGGGCTTCCTGGTGGTGGTGGGAGAACTGGATATGGACCTGGTGGATATGGGCCTGGAGTTGGTTACGGACCAGGTGGAGGCTATGGTGCAGGACCAGGGGCTGGATATGGAACAGGTTCAGGGGGCAATATCAATTTTGTCCAAGATCAGTTTTTCCAAACTCTAACTAAGCCTGCAGGAAACCCTGAACTAAATTATTTCTGTCATTTGCAGGCTATGGAGCTGGATTAAAACCTGCTAAATACGGTATTCAAATGCTTAATTTTTTGTTTCTTAAAAACATGATGATGGATGATTAAGACAAATTCCAGTAAAACCTCATTTACTTTCACATGATTCTCGTATAGGTCATGGTTCAACAGGATCTGGTGGGGTACTTGGAGGTGGAGCAGGGCGAGGTGGTGAGTTATTTATGTGTGAAGATATTGAGCATTGCAAGCCGAGAGCAAAGTTAGATATTTATTTGGGTGTTAGCGCTGATTGTTTTTTCTATTTGCTGGTATTTCTAAAACTGAAACAGTCTAAACCCACCAAATTTAGTTTCTTATACTCCATTATCTTGTGTCATTTTATAGGTGGTTATGGACCAGGAGGCTTTGGAACTGACACTGGAGGTCTAGGTTGGTTTTCAGTAAAGTGTCTGTTTAGTAATGTGTAGTTTTGTTGGCATTTAGATCTGAATGAGAATAGTCTAAATCACATTTAGGTTTGAACTTTTCCTTTATTGACCTCTATTGGTGGTTAGCAGGAATTACAGCAACAGGTCCCTTGCAGTGCACTGTTACTGAAACGATCAGGTTACGTACATGGTAACAGAACTGCAATGGGAAAGTATAGTTAAATAGGAATATATGAAATTATTGGAATGAATACTGCTCTGTCATTTGTTTCATTACAGTAGTTTGAGACTTTTTTTGGAGGAGTTGGAAATACGAGTAGGTAGGTGGGAGGCCAAGAGTAGTTTCAAAGTGAGCATCTTATATCCCATTAGTATATTGCAGTATGGTGAAATATTAAAAAACTGTCACATTAACCTGGTTGTGAAATCAGTCCACCGTCTAACATTCGGAAATGCTGATCAGATTTTTGGGTCATACCTTTCCTGCTTGACGATAACAGCTGAATACCAGCAGTAGCAAGGTGTTATGATGTAATAATTGTGATATTAGTTGATCCACCATCTTTGCTGCAACTGAATGGTGATAATGTTTGTGCAAAGTTACATATTTTAGCTTGATTTTCCAAAAAAAAACAATATTATTTGTTTCAAAGTCAGAGTACATGCTGTGGAAAGTGAAATTAGCCAGAAATCTCAGGACAGGATTTTACTGACACTAGTCAGTAAAATTACTGGCAACATGTGATTGTTTATCTCATCTGTACACATTTGTATTCAATGTGTTTTTATCACATGTCGATACTTTTACCACATCTTATTTGTTGTGATCCTCAGGCTATGGTACAGCTGGATCAAAAGCTGCTAAGTACGGTAAGGTGTCGTTTGACTCTGTGTCATGTGGAGCATTATGTGTATGTCATACAGATGTTTGTACTAAGAAACAGAGCTGTTGAGCACCTCTTTTGAATTCACCACATCATCTCTTTTATAAGCAGGGACTGGCACTGCAGGAGCAGGTACGGGGACTGGCACTGCAGGAGCAGGTACAGGGACTGGCACTGCAGGAGCAGGTACAGGGACTGGCACTGCAGGACCTGGGACAAGGACCGGCACTGGTGTCTCAGTGAATGGCACAAGCACTGGCAGCGGTGGAGGCGCAACAGCTGGACCCAGTGGTAAGCTTCTGTTTTGAGCATTAAGAATCAACATTTTGATGGACTATTAATTAGATAATCTATGTGGACATGTATGTCTGCTGGATCAGGAGGAGGATTTGGAGCCACAGGAGGCACACCAGCCCCAGCATCAGAAGGTATCTGTAAAGTGTTCGAAACAAAAACACATTTTTTGTCACATATTACACAATTAATTAACTAATAGGGCTTTACAGTACATTAGTGTTCATATAAAATATTCCTAGCAAGGATGAAAA
The DNA here is from genome assembly GCA_037974645.1 of Hollardia meadi. Lineage (NCBI taxonomy): Eukaryota > Metazoa > Chordata > Actinopteri > Tetraodontiformes > Triacanthodidae > Hollardia > Hollardia meadi. The sequence continues at coordinate 6,306,327 of JBBPCS010000226.1, forward strand.
GACAGTGGTGTACGTGATACCCAGATTAAAGGAAGAAAGAGAAAACAAGCTTACCTAAAAAGGATTTTGCCATTGTCTGTTTGATTTATTCAGTTCACACACTTATTCAAAGTGTGTTTGGTAGGAATTACTTATTTTCATGGCTTCAGATGTTTTTGTCACTCCTATTTTTTTTTACAACTTGATACAACTGCATATTGTATTTTGTGCTTCCAATGTACAGTGGACAGTACTATTTTCAGTTCTCAGTCCTTTTAATATTTTGCCCTTATTCCAGGTGATGGCAGCGTGATAGAGGGGTCTGGAAGTTCTGGAGGAGAAGGTGTGTTTAAACTTGCTGGATTCTTACATTGAAATTGCACAGATTTTGTGAATAGATAATAACAATTACCACAAATACAAAAATTCAGAATGCAATAATCTGGTAGTTACAGAAGATGGCCCACATGGTAAACACCTGTGAAGATGAAGGGACAAAACACTAAAGAAATATTAAACCAATTGTTCTTATTCATGCACACATTTTTCATCAATACTGCACTATACTGTATATCCTGTTTAAAAAGTGTTCTTATGTGAAAAGGCTATTACAACAATATTAAAACAGGAAGTATTGGTGTAGCTGGCAGACCGGTGGGTGCAGGAGGTGATGGAGATGGCCTGGGTGGAACAGGAATCCCCATCATTGGAGCAAAACCAGGTATTTTGGTCATCCATGCTACAAATTCAAAAAAAAAAAAAAAAAAAATGCAAGCTAAGATGTTAACCATTACTTCTGTAACGAATTAATTCAGGAGTGTTTTGGAAGTATGTTCGCAAAATTGTGTTATGGTGGAAGAAACTTTGCTGTCTTAAATCTCTCGATTTACTCTTCTAGCTGTTGTCTCAGCTGTGTTGTCTTCTTTTTAAATTATCTTTATAAAACAGGAATCAATGGGACAGAAGTTCCAGGTCAGTGTTTCATAGACAGAGCTTCTGCATGTTTGTCTGCAAGCCCCATCACAATGATGCTATTTAACATTTCTAACATAGGCAGATCATTTAAATATACAAAGCACCCTTTAAAGTTTCAAACCAGTTAGCTCAGTCACCTCTGGGGCAATTTTGATGAAACTTGAACAGTTGAAATAGTTAGTGTTCTTAAAACATATGTTCTGATGGGAATAGGTGTATATTTACAAATCAAAATTGTAAGACCATAACATTTACACTATTGCTAGAATTCTAATGATATAACTGAACCAAGTTCTGCATGTAACATCTATAAGAGCTCAACAAATTTACTTGTTTCCTTTGTATAAGAAATTAACAAGACTGACATTTTTTTTCTCATATCCTACAGGTTCTACAGGAGCTGCCCACGGTAAGTTGACATAAAGGATACTGAGCACTGAGATATTACTTGCGAGAGCTAAATGGAGCTTATTGTACAGCAAAGGGTTTGTATTTTGTAATAGCATGGAAATAATTTAAACATAAAATCTGCCTAATATAATACAGATGCTTTTAATTCATCACAAATGCTGTCAATTTTAATGGAGATCACAATCTTTCTCCACTTGAATGCTTTCACAGCTATCCTATCACAAAACTGGCATCACAGAATACTGCATGGCAGACTGACACTAGCTAACGACTGACACAGACTACGAAAAAATTTAAATAGTATTTAGCTTTTATTTATTGCAAAAATGTTTCTGGTTGATAGCTGCCCAAGATAATCTGTGTTTCTGTCATTGCAGTTGGTGGTGGGGCTGTACAACAAAGTGGTGCGTAAACCGTTGTTTTCAAGATTTCTCTTAAAAGTATTTCTACTTTTGTTTTAGACAGATGTTAGTATATAATATATAATATAGTATTTTCCCTGACTTTTTTAAATTGCACTGTTTTGTAGGTTCTGATGGTGATCTCTCAAGTGGGACACTGCCTGGAGCCAAGCCTCTCAAACCCCCAGGTGAATAAAATAAAATGTAATTATTCTTTAACAATTTACACCTCAGGTTTAAGGATAGCCTACTTATAGTGCTTACCTATTGCCAAATAGCAAATTATGGGAAAAGAAAAGTAACATACTGTATGACCTTCAATGAGTGGTAGTCATCAGTGGTAAGTACAGGAATTAAGTGTTTCCTTTTCCCCTTTCAGGACCCATTTTTCAAAGCTTCCATGAGTCTGATATCCCTCATTATGTTTCAGAGGAGATTATTCCATTAAGATGTAGAAAGAAAGGTGACAACAGTTTCATTAGGTTTGCAAATAACATATTGGAAACTGTATTCACCAGACTTGTTGATGTTTTTCTGTGCACCCCAGGAGGACTAGCGACCACTTTGTGGAAACTAATGGGGATCCAAATAAAGAATAAAAAATACTCGCCAGGCTTCTTTTCTGTAATGGTGGATTGGATGTAATAGTTTTGGCAGTTATTGACTTTGTAGCTGGTTCCAGTTTTAATTCTGTGCTGAAATAACAGTCTGGTGTTTGTACTCTGTCTGCAGGTGTCCCCAGAGGTGACACACCAGGTGAAGGAGATGGAGAGGGAGGTCCTGATGGAGAGAGAGATGGTACAGGAGGCACAGGTGGAGGACCGGGAGGAGTAGGAGGACTTCCTACCACTGCAGGAACAGCAGGAGGTGCTTCAGGTGGTGTAACAGGAGTGGGAAGAGGAGGCAGTCCTGCTACCGGAACTGGAGTTATACCAGGAGGTGCAGCTGGTGGAGTAGGAGGAACACCAAAACCACCACAAGGTGCCATTTTTGCCATCTGAATGTACACTCCATTTTGCGTTCAACCACCATCTCACTAGGCATGACAAGTTCAGTCTATATAGCAAAAGATTGGAGGATCATAAATCTCTACTTACTGAAGAACATTTTCTATTATATCTGTTTATTTATTAAATGTAGCATACGGACCTGATGGGACTGTAGCAGGAGATGTAAGTGGTGGACCTGGAGGAGTAGGTGGGGTGGCAGGAGGAGGCACAGGAGGAGTTGGAGGAGGTCCAGGAGGAGTTGGAGGGGGTCCAGGAGGAGCAGGTTTGGTACCTGGGGCTGGTGGGCCTGGTGGACTAGGAACAGGAGCCCTTAAACCTGGAAAAAGTGAGTTGCTATCATGTTTTGGTCTCTAAAATGTTTGTGCATTCATCCCGAACCTACATGCCCATATTACAATGACACATCTTATTTACACATCTCACACGTAGGCTATGGTGCTGGTGGAGTTGGAGTTTTACCAGGTGGAGGTATGCTAACTAACACAATCCTTACTATCTAAGTCACAGGAAAAAGATGACTGAAACATACCTAAACAGTATATACAGTATATGTCATTTTTCCCCCTGTCAGGCATACGTTACCCAACTGGAGCTGGAGTGGGACAGGCAACAGGAAAACCCGGCAAAGGTTCTATAAACTGTCAACTATATTCTCCTCTCTTTAACAAGGACTTATTTTGACTTGAGCAATGAAAGAAGCCACATGATACATTTAATGTTTTTATCTTTCTATCAGTATATGGGACCTTTGGAGCAGGAGGCCAGAGAGGGGTTGGACCCGGCAGTTATGGAGCTGGTCCTGGTGGCTATGGTACTGGTCCAGGAGGTTATGGTGCAGGACCTGGAGGATACGGGGCTGGCCCAGGTGGCTATGGTGCTGGGCCTGGTGGATATGGAACTGGAGGCTATGGAGGCAGAGGCATTGGTGGTGGTCCTGGGGCTGCTGGTACCCTTGGAGTCGGAACTGGAGGTTTAGGTGGAGGTGTGGGAGGAGGAGTAGGAGCAGGCCCTGGTGGAGTCAGTGGTGGACTGGGAGGATATGGTGGTGGAGTAGGTCCTGGTGGTAAGTTGACCTCTCTGAAAATAAACTAAATTTTCATAATTAATTTAGTTTGAATTTAAAAGAACACACGTCTTTCTATTAGCATGCAATTTTGATATTGATTAACTGTTTATTTTGTATGTTATCCAGGTTCAAGATATGGCACAGGTCTAGGACTGGGTAACGGCAAACCACCAAAAAGTAGGATAATAACTGACAGATATACATTGTAAACATACAGATACAAGCATTTATGCAGAAATATGAAACTGAATCAATATTTTTTTTTTAGGTTATGGAGCAGGAGCTGGTGGTACTGGGGTTGGGCCTGGTGTCTATGGGACTGGACCAGGTGGAGCTGGTTCTGGACCAGGCGGCTTTGGTCCAGGTGGCCTTGGGCCTGGCGGTCCTGGTGCTGGTAGTTACGGACCTGGTGGCACTGGATCAGGTGGGTATGGGCTCGGCACTGCTGGGACAGGACTGGGTGGTGTCGGAACCAGGCCAGGTGGTTTTGGACCGGGTGGTATTGGCACAGGACCAGCCAGCTATGGACCAGGTGGAGCAGGGACCAGTCCTGGTGTTTATACTGCTGGCGGTCAAGGACTGGGGACAAGAAAACCACCCAAATCAGGTATAACTGTTATGTATTTAAACACTAGAAACAAAATTGAACAAGTTATTATGTTGTAAGATAAATCAGGCTGTTAACTGTTTCTGACAGGCTATAGATCACCCTCACTGGGTGGAGCTGGCTATGGGCAAGGTGACAAACTTCTTCAATTAATCACTTTAACGCCTTTAAAATGTACAAATGGTTTAGTATTTGTCTCTATGTCTTTGTACATGATAACTAACCCAATCTACCTAATCATTACAAATATAAACAAGTCTTTCATGTCAGCAGTTCTTTTGTTTGAAATGGTGGTATAAACCGTCAAGGTTGAGCTAAATATTCCAAATATTCCAGTGTAAACCAGGTTAGGGTTCCCAAAAACTTTGTCTGTTTTCTATTGTTTTCTAGGTGCAGGAGTTGGACCTGGTGGAACAGGTACTGGACCTGGCAGATATGGGCCTGGTGGTTTTGGACCTGGGGGCATTGGACCAGGTGGTGCTGGCACAGCAACAGGAGGTTTTGGACCAGGTGGTGCTGGCATAGGAACAGGAGGTTTTGGACCAGGTGGTGCTGGCACAGGAACAGGAGGCTTTGGACCAGGTGGTGCTGGCACGGGAACAGGAGGCTTCGGACCAGGTGGTGCTGGCACAGGAACAGGTGGTTTTGGACCAGGTGGTGCTGGGACAGGAACAGGTGGCTTTGGACCAGGTGGAGCTGGCACAGGAGGCGTTGGACCAGGTGGTGCTAGCATAGGAACAGGAGGCTTCGGACCAGGTGGTGCTGGCACGGGAACAGGTGGTTTTGGACCAGGTGCAGCTGCCACAGGAACAGGAGGTTTCAGACCAGGTGGTGCTGGCATAGGAACAGGAGGCTTCGGACCAGGTGGTGCTGGCACAGGAACAGGTGGTTTTGGACCAGGTGGTGCTGGCACAGGAGCAGGAGGCTTCGGACCAGGGGGCCAACGATTAGGAAAAGTAAAACCATCTAAATCTGGTAAGTAATGATCAGACTAATTTAAAAAGTCGTGATCTACGAATATTCATTGCACTGATGGTGACATTAGATTTTATTGTTTTACAACAAAATGAGCAGAAACTAGCAGAACATTGTTTGACTGCACTTTTTCCTCATGCTTTTTTCCCCCAGGTTACGGAGGAGCTGGATATGAATCAGGTGAGGTTTGAATTAGGATTAGAGATGCTAAATATCTTTTTATTTATGTGGTATATAGTTGTGCTTATATATTAAGATGTATTTCCCAGCAGGAGTATTAGGAGGAGGCACGAGAGGTGGTGTTGGTGGAGTTGGAGGTGGACCTTCTGGCTATGGTCCAGGAGGATATGGTCCAACTGGAACTGGAACGGGCCCTTTTGGTTATGGGCCTGGAAGAGCTGGACCTGGTGGTTATGGCCCAGGAGGTGCTGGGACTGGTGGCTATGGCCCAGGAGATGCTGGAGCTGGTAGCTATGGCCCAGGAGGTGCTGGAACTGGTAGCTATGGCCCAGGAGGTGCTGGAGCTGGTAGCTATGGCCCAGGAGGTGCTGGAACTGGTCCTGGGGGCTTTAGACCTGGTGGCGTGGGTGGATATGGACCTGGTGGACAAACACTTGGGAACAGTAAGCCTCCTAAATCAGGTTATGGCTCATCGTTGGGTGGAACTGGCTATAGACCAGGTAAAATTTCTCCACTGATGCGTATAAATAGTTAATTAAAACTTTCTGATAATTACTGATGCAAGTTCATACTGTCACTGGGTATTTGCAATATGGTGGTATTTTCAAGCAAATGCTGTCAACAAGGCTCTACTGCTTGCACAGTAGACTCGGTGATAACTGAAAAAAAAAATCAAATGAAATGACTTGATAGTCTTTAGGAGGCAATGTTGAATGTCTGAGTTGCTGAGTTCCTGTCACAAACAAGTATATGCTGCATGTCAAAGCAACAAAAAGTGATTTACAAGGTCTTTTCAACAATAAATAGTATCCTTTTAAATCACCTCTTCTGCCCTCTATATAGTCATCTTAAAGTCTTAAAATTCTCAATGTAGCTGAGAGCCTCATAGATGCTGCAAAGCAAAAACTGCATTAATATGCATATAGGTCTCCTTTAATAAACTGAATTTCATCCGTATTATTAATACAATAATAAAGTGCTTGGACTAGTTGTTGAGAATTTGAATGAATATTGGCTTCAAAAGTAAAAGCCAGTGCTGGCCTCTTGAAGGATATGACATTTAATACTTTTGTGACATTTGTATGATGAACAAGTTTATATGACAAAATAGTTTCCCCATGATAAAACTGGACTGTAAATCATCTGTCTCCATCTTTTATGTTTATTCATTTGTTGCTTGGTTTTTCGCATTTATTATGTGTTAATGTACTTAACTTATTAATATAATTATTCGTTGTTATTTGCCATCTAATTTGTTTCAACCTATGTTCAACAGGTGGAGTAGGAGTGCTTCCTGGTGCAGGAACAGGAGGTATCATTGGAGGCACAGGTGAGTTTTATATATTATTATTATTATTATTATATGATGGATTATAATTAATAATTATATAACATAGAATAATTATATAGTATATAGATTATATACTATTATATATGAAAAATAGTGACTAAAAGAGGAGCTACTGTAGGTGTGGCAGTGCACACATTGTACAAACAAAACTCCATCTCCACTCTGCCTGGTGTTGTCCTTGTAAAAGTGTGATACAAGTTGGTCAAACATGAAAACCCTAAAGTGGTCTCTCTGCTTATGGTATAATGTGTTTCATCGTTATCTTAGGGGGATTTTAAATGCTTGACTGACTTCAACACATCTATATTCACTTACCTGTCCAGGTAGCGTAGCAGGAGGAACAGGAGGCACAGGAGGTGCTGCAGGAACAGGCCAGGGAGTAGGAGGTGGAGCTGGTGGCTCACTAGGTCAGTATAAATGGGGCACCGATAATGTAAGAGAATAAATGTTTGCACTTCTACATTTTGAGATTTGAAAACAAATGCAGTCACAAAATCCAGACCACTGCACAGTAAAAGCCACACCTGCCTGCTGGTGACACCAGAGAAGTGTGAAAGTGATGCAGGCTGTAATGTGTCTATTGTTCCAGCAGGGGGTGTTGGCCCTGGCTATGGTGGGGCGGCTGGTGGAGGCTATACAGGTAAGACAGATGCACATTAACACACTTTTAACTTTCTCCCTTTTTGACACTGAGCATACTCTGTGAAAATTTTAAATGTTAAGCAACAAATTAAAAATATTGATAAACACTGTAGTGACAAAAAACATGGTTATATGCACACAAAGTAGGAAACAGAAAAAGCTTTAATCCTGAGGGTTTTTTGGCACATTTTTATTGATGTCATTGCTGAGATAGCAATTTGGGTAAATCAGATTGTTGTATAGGTTGTTATGAAATTGTCTTTCTTTGTTATTGTTCTCTAGGATACACAGGGGACGGACAAAAAAGTAAGAAACCTCACTGTGCCCTCTAGCATAAGCATGCTCTAATTAGCTTCAGTCTCTTAACACACATATGCCTGGCATTAATACATAGACATACTATACACACACACACACAGGAAGAGTTTGTTTGTTTTATGCTTTTTTTAGTCTATAGTGCTGGGTATTATTGTAGAGAGCCTAGGAGCCTGTATATCTGCAGAATAACACTCCTTTTTACTTTCATGTCCTTTAGCCAAAGCACAGAAGGCAGCCAAATATTCAGCCATGCAGGCCTTCCTGGGAACTGGAGGCTACAGAGGTAAAACTCATACACATTATATTGCTTTACAGTAAGTCCTATCTATACACTGTAAAATATTTTACTGGGATTTTGTGAAGTCCAGTTAGCCAACAATTTTTTTTTAGTTATCATTCAGACGCATTTCAGAGCTAACAATCAGGAAATTCTTCTTATTCCAAGCATGATAACTCTTAATGAGTTGAATGAATGTTCTGTTGAGCATTGGCTATGATAATAAGATTAAGTTTACAAAAACAGTTAGCAGCATTTAAGTACACTTGCAAAGTTGCACTGTGTAAGGTATAAAATTCACCACTAAGGCTTGTTCTAGTTGAAAGAAAAGACAAGTCGAGTGATGAAAAGGTTTAATAATGTACCCTTTCTTCTGAATTAATTCTGGTACAAAAATGGCTTCCACAGAACAGGCATGTTTAAGAACTGTCCCAGTTTTACAGCCACAAATACAGGAACTATAAGTGGCTGTGTGGTAAATAAAAAAACGGACTCTTCTGAGATAGTCACTTTGATGCTTGTTAGTTTGCAATATGACTAAACTTTTGTTTATTGAACTTGATGTCTTACGTTTATTACATTTTTACTGACAGAAGAACAGAAATGATTCAGTTCAGTTTTTTGTGACCAAGTTTTTTATTGGTTTACCTTTTAACCCCTATTATTCAGTTAATTTTTAAGGGATCAAGGAAACTTCTGTTCTGATGTCAAACTGGCTTAACATGTTTTACAATGTCATTTTTAGCCATGCAATATTTATGTTGTATGTCAAGTGAAGAGTGCCCTTCTCTGTTCTGGTTTTAAGGTGCTGGCTGTCAGGGTAAATACTGTGGCCGAAGGAGGAAGTGAGAGAACAACAGACAGGAAGTGACCTCATTAGAACAGCAGTGGTGCTATTGCATGATCCCAGATTGTAAATGTCTTACCTGCCATAGAAGTTAAAGCTTCAACATTCCATTCTTTCATTTTCTTCGATTTTATACAAGCGTCTCTTTCAAAAAGAGCAATGGTTCTCAACCTGTTAGGAATGATTCCTTAAAACAAAGCAATGGCCCCATTGCAGACTGCTATGCAGAGCAGTGAAATATATCATTGTCATGTTGATTTATGGATAAGTCAGTGATTTGACTTAAGTCAAAGAATTGAAAATATTTCATATATATTTCATCCATGAAACATTTTGTGTTTCTCTGGGGATCCTGACTACTAGGCTGAGAACCACTGAAGTAAAGTAACATGATTTATTCTTAAATTGTGAAGCCAAGTTCTACTATAATAAACTTTTTTTTGGTTTGTTTTGTTTTTGTTTATGTTGTTACATCATTTGTGTTCCTGTGCATTTATCACCATGAATCCTCTGGGTGATGATAGATACCAAGGACACCCTTAGGGCAACTCCTTCAGACCTGTCTGCATACTGACACAATGTTTTCAAAAAAAATCTGCAAGGCCACACCTTATCCAGTCTACTGGATTTTAGATCTGTAGAGTGTAATGTTTGTTTTAATAATTGTTTTTAGCTTTTACATAAGTACAAACACAATTGGTATGTCCAGCAACATGTACAGACAAAGACACAGACAGCTGCTATTTTGGGAGAACTGCGAACAAAAGGGACTCCAAGTGGAATGTTTTATGGTGTGGTGTTTTGTCTGGTCATTATCTGATCTCTGAAAAGCAGTCTGTGTTCATTTTAACTGTGCTCAGGCCTCAGCAGCAGTATCAACAATTTACAGGCACTGTATAGCTACATAACACGAATGAGTATTGGTGTAATATGCATATTTTTTCATGATTAGAATGATTCATTTGTTATGAATATAGTATGGGTTAGATCTGGCTTTTACATTTGTTGTTGAGGAAAGCATTCAAGTTAAAGGTGAGGTAATATGATTAGAGTACATGATAGTGCTTTTAAATGACATCTGAGGATTTCTGTGTTTTTCTTTTTTTTATACTGTATGTACCTCCTTTAACACTGTTGGAAAATTGTTCATGTTTGCTAGTCTTTTTAAATTATGCTGACAAAAAGCAGAAAAAGCTAAGTGCTTTATTTATCCTCAGTCTCATTTTACAAATTCAAGTGCATTAATATGGTATTAAATATTTGAGTTATATTGTGTGTGACTTTTTAAACTTGTGTACTACCACGATAAAGATAAGTGCTTTGTTTTCTACATTGTCCTTGAATGTGTGCTGAATCACATATAGTCTGTGATGTCATTTGCATAAAAAGTGTGAGAGTCTCATCTTGCATCTGAGCTTACGCTTGTGTCTCTATCGTGCAGCTCAACGTGTTTTTAACATCTGCCTTCTTTATGTGGCCTATGAAGAAAATGATGCACTTTTGTACACTTTCAGACAATGCTCTCTGAAATAAAGAAATGACCAATTACAGTTATGTATTGTTAATTTAAAGGAGATAGAATGATTGACTATGTTGCACGTGCAGAAATCGTAAACCGTAGGGAGGGTTTTGGGCACAAGGCAAGAGACGAGAAGAGAGGCTACATATTCAAAGGTTGGTTTAAATGTGTTAATCTGCCGTGGCTGCTTCTGATAACAACAGGTTAGGCTGAAGTGAGAAAAGGCAGGCAGACGAAAACATTAGAGAAGGAGTCAAACATTGCCTTCATGGTGACTTATCAAATACTGACCAAGTACACACTACAGCGTATTATACTACGTAGTTCATAATACACAGCATATTATGCAGAGCACCAGAGGTACAAGCATTGACTCAGTCAATAAATCCTAAAACCAATGAGCCCAAACAAAATAACCAAGGGTGAAAACTTAAGTATAGAAGACATAATAAAAAAGAACAGCGCTGATCCTCACTGTGAAAGAAACACACATAAATACAAGTTGTCACAGCAGACAAATGACTTAAATGATAATATATGACATATACTGGAAGCATCCCCACACAAACATAAGCACACCTGTTTCTGTCTTTCAGTTTACATGACCTGTACTGTGCAATGAAAAAAATGCATGCTGACATGGTGTCCCAATACTTTGGATTATAGTCTGAAGCAGAGGTGGAAAAAGTACTGAGATTTTCTACTTAAGTAAAGTAGCATTACCACACTGTAGAAACACTGTTACAAGAAAAAGTCATGAATTTAATTTTTTCTACTTAAGAACAAAAGCATCAAAATATACTTAAAGCACCCAAAGTTAAAGTATTGATTATGCAGAATGGCATATTTCAGAATAATGTATATAAGGCCTATATTATTGGATTATAATTATTGATGCATTAATGTGTTTAATGTTGAAGCTGATAAAGGTGCTTTAACTACTTTATACAGTTTATCATGCTGAGTAGCATGTGATAACGTTTTTTCTTCATCTATAATATTACATCACAATTTATTTGTCGGTTATATTTTGTATTACATTGTATCCAACTAAATCTGCAAGTTGACAAGTAACTTAAGTTGTCAAATAAATTTCGTGGAGTAAAAGTACTAAATTTCCCTCTGAATTTTAGTGGAATTTTAAAGTATCATAAAATGGAAATACTCAAGTAAAGTACAATTATCTCAAAATTGTACTTAAGTACAGTACTTGAGTGAATCTACTTAGTTACTTTCCACCACTGGTCTGAAGCTATAAACTGGACTAATTATATAAAAAGTATTTTGAAATACAAATCCACACTGCTGTCAACTGACTTCTTTTATTACTATGGTGTTCACGTGGATAATCTAAATTTCATACTGAATAGTATCAATGGTTTTCTTCTCCTAAATCTGAGCTCTGGCACTCTGTTGTGTGTGATGAATAGAGGGCTTTACTGTGGGGTCATGTGGGGCATTCATAAAGAGATTACACCTGTGTTGATGGGAACAGAGCTCATTTCAAAACTCTCACACCACTTCTGAGAAAAACACACAAGTATCTTAACTCATATAAACACCTATGTAGCTTCACATTTTAGACTCTGAAATTAACTCTCACACACTCTGCAGAGGAGTGTAACTGTATCTTGCAGAGGTCTACATACCTAAAGTAACAGGAGAGGGATGATGGAGCAGAACTTCTATAATGGGATAGGTCTTTTTCTCGGCATCCAGCAGAGGGAGACTGGCCAGCTGATGTCAGTGGGTCACAGTTTTTTCTCACACAGCTACTCTGCACATTAGAGAGAGAGAACTGATATACACAGGAAGCCTCTGAGTGCAGAGAGTGAAGAGAGAGAGACAACGCCTGCTAACAATTATAGCAGAATACACGTAGGGTCCGCTCATGAGCACATGCAGCTAATAATCTTTCTTAAACTGGGTGGATCGTTTCTGATCTATCAGTGAACTGAGAGGGGAGCATGTCACGACGGGACCAGAGGTTTCAGAGAGGAATGAAAGGACGGTAAGCGCAACTGTTGGTGAAATGTGTATGTCTAAGTGAAAGGAAAGAAAGAGCATGAAAGTGAGAGAGTGAAATTGTAGTTCAACATCTGCAATACTTCCTCAAACAGAACTCTGCCGCGACAAACAGATACACGAGTTGCCTAATTCTTTCTACTTTCACATTAACTATGAGTTTGTCTGTTTTTTTGTGTGAGTATTATGATTGTTTGTTTATGAAACCATAACAATAACAGGTAAAGCTATGATCTTGCCAGGGATCCAAGCAGCCTACAGTATAATTCACAACTAAGTTTTATTGTTTGTTGTTTTTTGGCTCATCAATTGTTTTACCCCATCAACAACTAATCTTTCTCAGGTCTACATCAAAACATACATACAGAACAAAATAAAACTGTGCCCACTTTAACTACATACATAACACAAGTGAGGCAATATCCCTGTAACACCAAACACATTATAACTAGATCAAAAACAAATGTGTCCTTAAGAAGTACGTTTTTTTTTTCTTTGTTTGTTTTTTTAAAGGAAATACAGCAGGACAAACAGAACAGTGAGGAAACTACGGCAGGAGAATGCGTCATCAGATTCTTAACATTTGACCTAGGTTAATGTCCTGACATCATAGCATGTTTGTTTTATGTATAGCAGGTGCTAGTGTGTCCGCTGCTCCACTTTTAGTGATGCACAGATATATTAGGTTTATAAATGCCTAAAACTAAGTGTAAGATGCAGCACGAGCCAGATGAGGCTAATACTTTCAGGTTTAGAAGTGGAGAAATATAAGGAGATGGGTAGCAGTAAGAAACAGAGAGAGGATACCTTCTCTGGATATATGTCTGGGATGACTCCAGGGTTTTCTCATGACCAGATGTTTAGGTGGAATTGCAGATGTGGAGCTGGAAGGTTCCACATCCGTTGCCGGTAGCACAATAACAAAGGCAGGAGGTCTAAAATAAACCTGCAGCTGTTTGATGGTTTAATTACTTAATTATTACCTCGGTAACGAATGACAGGCAGGTCTAATAGATCTCTAACACAGCTTCCCATAATGCCCCAGGAGACATAGTATCTGTTAGGACACAGTTTCCTGTTAGTAAGTATATTTACTTTACTCAAGTGATCCTAAACATGAGCTGCAGTGAACCTTACAGTAATTGTTACAGCTTGGCATCTATCCAATAATCATAGATGACCATATTGCTACTGTCTTTTCCCAGTTCATGAAAAGTATTTGGATTTTCTACCATTAAAAATCACATAGGAAGTGCATGGAACAACTTAGCATAGTTGTCACATTAGTGGCAGTCTCTGGCAACCAAAATACAAAATCCCTACAGCAATGGACTGAAAAAGTAGGATGATGGTTGTTACCAATGAGCTATTTCTCTAATGTAACCAAGAAAAGATGAACAATGAATGAAAACAATGATTGATCACAGGGAAATCATTAAGCGTCTGCGTTTCCCCCAACCATTATAAGGCTTAGGTGCAGCACCCAAACCATTTTGGGTGCCACCTACACTGAATTGAAGTCAATGTGGAGGGCAACAAACCTAACTAAATGACATTTCCCAGATCTAATGGTTGTAGTTTGTGCCCAGAGGATCTCTTTAACAAGTTCTGTCGTGAAGCTTTTTGGGTCTTTATTTATTATCTGCTCTAGCTTTTCCAAATTTTTGTACATATGGCAATAACAATGGTTCAAAATGGTGTGAAATTGCTCAATTTTCATTTAAAATTTAAAAATCCCCCTCCACACACACACACACACACACACACACACACACACACACACAAAATATGTACACCTAACTCTTTAACAAACCTAGGGAAACCATGTCTTACATTGGAGGAAAGTCGAGTCTTTCCCTCCCCAACTACTTCATTGTCAATAGCAAGGCAACCTTTTCATTCCCTATTGTAAGAACAGCATGACATTTACAGTTGAGAGGAAACATGGAGCTGTACTGTGTCCAGGAAGTCACCTCCCACTCCGGTTGTAGTATCAGAGAGATAAGGAAGCAGATTTTTCATTGAACTCAGTTCGAGCTTGGACACCAAAGATAGTTAATTTTAAAGTAATGAAAATGAACATACTGCATTCAAGGAACAACTGCCATCTGCAAAATGTTGTCATTTTGTTTCATTCTCTTCTGCAATCGTTGAGTGGGTGTGCCCACTGGAAACTAACATTAAGTCTGTGAAGACACATGACTGACCAGTGACCCCACATGAGTAGTCCTTTTGTAAGAAGCAATATTAGTTTGAATATGCTCTCAGTCACGGTGACATCAGCAGTTCATGATCTATAATGCATCATTTCAACACAATCCCTGCAGTGAAAATAACTGTATTTCTTCCAGGGTTGTGCTGGAGAAACACCAGCAGCAATGCATCACACATAGTAAGACATGTCAAGAGTGAAAAGGAGTAAGATATCAGTGACACAGAAAAATAGGCTACACTGAAGACAATATTTTATGGTCAAACTGACCTGGAAGTGTTCTACCTGATCTCGTGTGTGACGATCTAGCAGGTCAACTTTCCTAGTCTCATGTGTTCCATCACTGATCAGGCTCATGTTACTTTGCTCAAACTGAACTATCTATCATCTTACAGCCTCAATCTAAACCTAAACCTGCATCTCCTCTTGTTTCATCTTCCTGGCATCTAATTGTTTCGCCATCCCTCTCGTCCGTTTCCCTCTTTATCTTAGGTGTTGTGAATGTGACTGTATCCTGTCTCACTGGTACTATGAAAGAGAAGGACAGCTCTACTGTAAGAAACACTACTGGGCCCGTTATGGAGAGCACTGCCACAGCTGCAAGGAGACCATCACAAAAGGACTCATTATGGTAACATGACAACCACTGAAAAAAATAATACCTAAAATTAGAGCTGCAAAAATATGGTCAATATCATAAATTAATAAAACTTCATAGGAATTTGTATTGTGAAAAAAAATCACACTAACTTTTTGTTAATTAAAATCAAAAAGGAGGGTAAATGCCTTGTACAATAAAGTAATAAATACAAATTCATTGTGTGTTATTTTGATTATGCTATCACTCTGACAAGGAAATATTGTAACTCAATCGCACAGTAAAACTTTTCCTGGTTTATATGTCCTTGTACTTATCCCAAACACTTTTTGTCTGTGTGGGCCACAAACTTCACTGTGCATGCACGTCAAGACTACATAAGAGGAAAGCCTAATTTCCTGACCACTTCTCTTAGCCTCTGGTTTTATTTTGTGATGCTGACAGACCCAACAAACAGTCCAGAGTCAAACTCGCCCTAGCAGATAATCCTCCTTCTGCTTTTCTGCTCACTTGCAGCAAAACACTTTGAACTCAGCCAGTAACAAATTGATTGATAGTTGGTGAGCTGGTTTAAAATTAGCTGCTATATTGATCATTCAAAGCCACCATTTGTTCAAATAGAGAAGTGGCCATACAAATATCAAACATAATGTACTATGGCAATAATCTCTCCAGAATCAAATATTGCAACAAGAAATACCAAATCTCAGGAGGCTACGCCATTTATTCATACATTCAAAGCCTTCCTGCCTCTTTGTTTCCTCCTGGTATTAAAGTAAATGCTCTTTTTTTCCAACCCTCACACCAGAGGATATCCTCTAAAAACATCCTGACACTACAAGGCCTTGATGCAAGAATGCACAGAAAGATATGATTCAGAGCGGCCCCTAAAGTCTGACCCCACCAAATGTCATCTTGTAAAAGCCAATATTATTCCCTTGGCTTCTGCATTGTATTTCATCACACTGCCTCCCTGTATAAACAGGTTGCTGGAGAGCAGAAGTACCACCCAGAATGTTTTATTTGTATGAGCTGTGAAATGTTCATTGGAGATGGAGACACCTACATGCTCGTCCAACGCACCAAACTCTACTGGTAGGTTTAAAGCCGAAAGGAAAAAGAAAGTAAGCAAGTCGTCTAAATAACTGCATGGGAAGCTAACAAATTTATACACTGGAAAAGTTAGTGAAATGGAAGAAGTATAATTTTTGTTCAAATAGATTTGTGATTCTAAGTGTCCTTTCTTCTATCTCTTGATACATCTATTCTTCAGTGGCCACTGTTTCTGTCAGGATGTAGTATCAACTGCGAGGTCAGCTTCTCCACTCACCAAGAGTCCCCACATGGTGGCGATGGTGTCTTTCCCGCCCCATGCAGGTGGTCAACGAGGCCTGACAGTAGCCACTGACCTCAGCCAAGAGAAAGGTCCTCTTGTCACTGTCACAGGGTGAGACATGCGGGTGAATTTTGCATTTAATTAGTGCTGAACTTCAACTAAACCCAAAAACTGGTCTACCACCATCAGCTCATTTTCTGTCTTAGCCCATTCACTCATTGTCATTGTCTCCCAGGTTAGACTCAGCTGTCCTCTGTCCTGACCTGCTTTCCTCTGTACACATTGGTGACCGAATACTGGAGGTCAACGGTATCCCTGTCCGCAACATTTCTCCAGACGAGGTAGGCCTTAAACCACTCACAGATTTAGCAATAATATGACAACTAAATGAGATGAAGATACTTCCTGGCCTCCACAAAAACAATATTTAAGTTTTAATAAGACAAAACGACTAATACAACGCCATCAAAGGTCAACACCATGTCCTTTCCTCTAGATAAACTGTGTGATCCAGGACATAACCAGACCACTACAGCTGACCATTGAACACAACCCACAGTCTCCGGATGACCTCCTTCACTCAAACAATCCCCTCGACGACACCAGCTGTCCTGACCCCTGTGTCCATGGGAAACTTGCTTCAACCCACAAACTCCCAAGTTTGGAGGAAGAGCCAAGTCCAGAGGAGGAGACAGATGAACCAATTAGGATGGGCCTCTTGCCGCCTCAGCACCAAGGAACCATGGGAATGCGATCCAGACACATTCTGTAAGTGCTGACTCTTGGCTTACTTTATATCATTACTTGTCTTTTTCTTTTCGTCTAAGTCTTCTTTTCTTTGTCAGGCGCAGCTGTAGTATAGATAAGTGTCGTCTGTCTCCTGGAGCACTGTCGCTTTTATCTCAAAGGAGAGACATGATTCGCTCAGAGTCTCTTCGTGTGGACTCTGGAGACCGGACTCATCGCATCTTCAGACCTTCAGACCTCATCCATGGAGAAGTTCTTGGAAAGGGCTTCTTTGGACAGGCTGTCAAGGTACTGCACTTACACTATTCATTCATTCATTCATTATTCTGGCTGATTTTGTTGTTAGTTCGTTGATTCTAATCAGCATTGTGACTAACCTGTTGCTGTCAAGGTAACACATCAGGAGACAGGGGAGGTGATGGTGATGAAAGAGTTGATAAGGTTTGACGAAGAGACACAGAAGACTTTCTTAAAGGAGGTAAGTGGCCATCACAAGACATGTAAGTAGCAGGTAGTTAACCTCAGCAAGTTAACCTCTAAGAGCCCTGCTGGTTTTATTTAGGAGACTACTAACAGATACAAAAGCCATAGTACATTTTAAATCTAAGGGGTCTAAGTTAAGGAAGATGGATGCTCCTCACTTAGTTGGTAGACAGCTGGACTTGATCAGGAATGTTCCCTTGCATCATTTTAAGCCCATCTTACACAATAAACACAGGTATTAGGTGACTAACTTACCTATGAGCTATTTTCATGTTGCAAAAATGACATGAGGTATTTGTTATAACACATTTCCTCTCAATTTGTACAGGTGAAGGTGATGCGCTGTCTGGACCATCCCAATGTTTTAAAGTTCATTGGACTGTTTTATAAAGACAAACGAATAAACTTTGTCTCTGAATACATCCAGGGAGGAACTCTCAGAGAGACCATCGTAAAGATGGTAAATTAAATATGTTGTTATATTTTTTTCTATGATTACTGTCAAGAGTACTGTCAGACATGTTATGTTGGTCACAATCTGTTGTCATTTTGTAGGACAAGGATTTTCCCTGGAATATACGAGTGGGTTATGCCAAAGACATTGCAGCTGGAATGGTAAGTCTTTCCGGTCGATACAAAGTAAAACGTTCATATCCAAAATGTAGCCTATATAATCTCTCTCTTTCTAAGGCCTATCTACACTCCATGAATGTTATCCACCGAGATCTAAACTCACACAACTGCCTGGTCAGACAGGTAAACAAGTGGTTTCATTACATACATGAGCAAACATCTGATATCTTCATAATAATGCAATTCATGATAATAGAATAATAAAAGAATATCCAAAACCCAAAATTGAAAACCAAATACCTAATAACTAATATCTGAATAGTCCAATATTCGGCTCCAGACCAAGTTGCAGTGTTACATCATTATGCTGATTACCTCATTAAATTTCAATAATCAGTGGAGTTACGGTGAACAAACAAGACTAGAGTTAGGTATTGATAACCAGCTCCATTTTGAATTCAATTCCAAATTGATAATTATTACATTTGTTCCAAGTCTATCAAATCTTCAAAGCAACAAAGTAACCTACAGTATCTATGAAAAACGAGCATTAATGTTTCCCTTTTCTTCTTAAATATTAAATGTACATATGAGTTTTTTGCAAAATTTGTTGAAAATATTTTAAAAGAATTCAAGTTTAGCAAATCTTCATAAACTAAACCATTTTCCAGCGATTGTCCTTTGTATTTCAATATGTTTTTAACTCTTCTAATCCCATAGTTTTAGTTTTACCCTGATGCATACATGATTTATTTCAAAGCTGCCAAAGAAGCCCTTTCAATTCATGAAAAAATGGGATCTGTATTTTAAGAAACAGAAATGCTAAAAAAAAAAAAACTATAACCAACATGAAACCACAAGCATAACTCTTTCATAAAATGTTCTCAACATTCCTTTCACTTTCTCTTGTTTAGAACCAGTCTGTGGTGGTGGCAGATTTTGGACTAGCCAGGCTGGTGACGGAGGGGAGGAATCAGGGCAGAACATCCTCTCTGGAACATCCTGCGAAAGGGACACTATCCGAGCTCCGCAGGCCTGACCGAAAAAAGCGGTACACCGTTGTAGGAAACCCCTACTGGATGGCCCCTGAGATGATACATGGTGAGTGTGTGAAACTGAGGGCTATCAGCTATAGCAAGTGATCATTACTCATCATATACAGCATGAGTCATTACACGACAGTAAAGATATGGTTTACATTTCCCAATCTTCCCCATCTTCTGCTCTGCACCTCTCAGGGAAAAGCTATGACGAACGTGTGGACATCTTTTCCTTTGGTATCATGATATGTGAGGTAAGAACATCAAGGCAGAGTAAAGATATTCCTTGAAATATTAAGCACTTGATCTCTAAGAATTCAAAAGAGATGGTAATGATGGAAAAACTGGAGGTTTTGAATTGTCCAAGAAACAAACCCATATTATTCATACTTTTATATTATATGTATGTGTATGTATGTATGTACCCCATTTTGTATTGCCTTATTTTTATTTTCTGTTAAGCACCTTGTATTGCATTTTTGCACGAAGGCGCGATATAAATAAAGTTTGATTGATTGATTGATTGATTAATCAAGCATCTTATCAATATGTCAGTATGTATCTCTCTCTCTCTCTCTTAAGATAATAGGTAGAGTGAGTGCTGACCCTGACTACCTTCCCCGGGCGAATGATTTTGGTCTAAATGTAGCTGGTTTCCTGCAGCAGTACTACCCCCCACAGTGCCCCTCTGCCTTCCTGCCACTGGCTGTCCTCTGCTGTGACATGGACGCTGAGAAACGGTATGATTGTACAAATCCAACACAAATGCAGACCTAAATTTCTATAAAGCAAAATATGAGCTATAAACTACCTGTTTTATATTTTGTTTCAAAACACATTGTAATTATTCAATTCAGTTTCACTTAACTGAACAACCACAGGCCATTCCACCGCTTCTTAAAATTTAAGGGGGGATAATTTGGGGTCCATCAGTCCTTTATGAGTGCTCTGATGGTATAATGTGGTAAAGGAAAAGGCTTAACATAATATTTTAGTCCTTCATTACATACACTACAGTCAGAGTAATGAGGTTATCTTCTGTAGGTCATGCAAAATATATATTAATAAATTATTCGCACGATAAGGGGAAATTTATATTTTCACCTATTTTTATTGCATATTTTTATCTTTATATTTTAATTATAGCCAATAAATAACCCTCAGGTGTGCATTATAGGTTATGAACTTCTTTTTAAAATACAAAAATGTGAAATTATATGTAATCTTACAGGTATCAGCCATGAGAAGCATCAGTTTTCAGTTAAAAAATATCCATACCATGCATCCCTAATTTGGTATAGTCTACTGTATCATAACTGATGTATGAACACACATGCAGCTTTCATTCAGGGGCTGTTTGCTGCCCATACAGTGAATACTGTGAGCAATGCATTACACAAACAAACTAAACTAATACAATGCAGGGGATCCTACTAAATATTTAGTAAATCTAGAGCATTTTAGACTCTACAACCTCACATCACAACTCTTGGTCTTTGACTCTTTCAGTCCTTCCTTTTCGAAGCTGGAGGAGTGGCTGGACAACCTGCTGATGCACCTGGACATCGGCCTGCCTCTGCTCTCTGAGTTAGAGCAGCTTCGCAGAGCCTTCTGGCAGAATCACAACCGCCAAAACCATTTTCACAACCAGGACAAGACCCTTGATTCTCGTGAACAAACCCAGTGTTCACAGCCACATAGACAGAGCCCCGACCCCAGGCGACATTCAGACAATGCAAATAACCACATTGAGCCTAATCATCTCACCCAGATCCAAGACCAAAATAGCACACCTGCAAGCCATTCGGAAGGACAGCAACTCACACATGACAACCATGACATGAGGACTGAGGACGACCACCTGAGCGAAGAATGTAATGACCACCACTCACGAGACAAATGCCAGACGTGATGCAGGTCTGCAAGCACAGACTTAGGCAAGAATGGGTCTGAAACTTATGAACACAATAACCCCTCAGGACAACCAAAAACTCAGCAAGAGGCCTCACAATGGTCCAACAGGCCCAGAAGAACATGCAGAGTGCTATGGGACAGAACTACTGAGGACAGCTCTTTTCTCTGACTGCTTACTCAAAAGGCAAAGACAACATACGTACATCGACAAAATCCAGTTTGGAGGGATAAAAACACTTAATCAAGACATTTGTGCCTTTTCAAAAAATTGGGAGAGAACTGAAAGAGTCATAAAGCTGAATGGGGAAGACTAATGCATGGAAAGCCTGCAGAGGAATAAAACCAGTACAGGTTGATGGGATATTTTGCATGGAAAACAGTAAAGATTTTTATGCAGCTTGATAGCAATTGCCTAACACATGACATTTGCCTCATATTGCTCTGTGAGCCAATGTTTATGTTGCATCAACTAAAGCCCGATCGATAATGGATTTAGCTGATACCCATTCCTTAAATAATTCCTTCAGTTCCTCAAAATGTGTCAGTGCTCTCTGGTGAACAGAGGACAATATTTCTAAATTACCATCAACATATCTTAAGGCCAACATCTATGATGATGTTAAAGCTAAAATTGGCTGGCCAGTTTATCGGTTGGGCTCTAGTGTCAACTTTGTCCAGAAGCTGTGAAACACATGGCATTTTAGGCTACATTGCATAGGCCAATTATTTATCAGAATCCCTTATACTGCATATTTTCTGTTGACCACATACAACACATTGAGCTGTGAACATATAAAACTAAGGCTGTAATATGAACAACTAGCTTAATAGAGAAAAATGTAAATTGATGTGCCAAAATGTATTAGCTAACATTAAATGACTCACTATTTAACAAACCTTAGTAAACTTTACTTTACTAAACTTGAGTATCAAATCCAGTCCTTTTAATAACACAGGTGAACTGAATCACAGTAATGACAGTGAACTAGCATGCACAATAGCAAGACCTCCTCTTGAACAATACAGCAATTAATAAATCTGAGTTTCCTGCAATGATATGTTAAAATGACTGCTGTGCAACCAGTCCATTTAACACAGAAGGTCGCCAACAGTAGGTGGCATTTTTTTAGCATTTTGATATTTCACCTTAGAGTACATCATTAAACTTAAAGGATTACTTAACAGAAAACCTTTGTAAGAACCAGGTAGCAAACACTCACCTCTCATGGGCTTGACAGGTGTAGCAAAGTAAATGGCGCTTTTGCAAGGAGAGTAAGGTAGCTGTAAGGTTAGTCAACTTCAGTGGTGCCTGATAGTTACTGATACTGATATTTTGATTTCTAATTTTACAGTTGATGTTCCTGTAACACTTTTTTTTTTTTATTTTACCTTTATTTTACCAGGAAATATTCCCATTGAGATTCAAAATCTATTTTACAAGGGAGTCCTGGCCACGAACATGTAACATGTAACCTGTTATTGCTGTTCCTGGGTTTAGTATCTCAAGCATTAATATCTGGGGTTCTTAGACCTTTAAAGTTATCAGTTTTAGTTTCTCTCCTTCAAAAGCTTCTTTTGTTGCCATGCAGTGAACCATCGGCCTCTCTACAATACCTGTTTTTCTCAGTTTTGGCCTCACAAAAAAAGAATTTGAGATTACAAAAAAAGGACATAATTCCTGTTCAGGGAGAGTTTCTGTTTCACTGTCCATATTACATTACATTAAAATACCTATTTGTGAACAACAGGGTTTAATCCTTGATTATAATATTACAATATTCCAGTTTTTAGTCTAACAGACAAAATAAGGCTGTATCTAAAATGAGCAGAGGGTCAGTTTGTCAACTTAACTTTGCTATTTGTGCCTGTAGCCAGGCCCGCCCACAGAAGCGGCTGGGCCCCTGAAAAGGTCCAGTGAATGGCCCCTCCCCAAATCTACTTTATTCATTTCAAGATGCCAGAGTGCTCTCTCTTTTACATGAACACATGCAGAACGTCTTCATTCATTATGAAACAGGCTATTTTTTAAGCAACAATAAACGAAAAGTTTCTTTCTTTCTCAATAAATAATGGTAAATATTTTGGCCCAAAATAAGATTTGGTAATCATTACTTATACTAGGATGAACCTGATTATTTCTGGCTATCATGGGCCCCCCTATAGCAGCTGGGCCCCAGAAAGCTTTCCCTTTTTCCCCCCTTATGGGCGGCCCTGCATGTAGCTATAACATTAATGCTAGTTACATTAAAACTCGTAGCTTCAGCATCCACGTCTCAATCATCAATCTGCATTGTCAGTATGTGCAAAATAATTAAACTTTCCCCCGTGGCTAGCCATTAGCCATTACTGTTGTTTTTTGGTTGTTAGTTGCCAATGTAACAAAGTTGTGTACAACTGCATATTAACCGTCATATCGACACACACGTACACACACGCCGGTGAGATTAATGGTTTATCGTGAGTGTTTTCAAACAGCATTAATATTTTACAAGAGAAAATACTTCCGAGGATAAACACATGTTCGTGTGTTACACGTGTATCTGGTTAACTGCCCTACAACAGGGCTAACTTAACCTACTGTAACGTACAGTTTATGGGACTACATGATATGTTAGCTTAGCTACGTGAGAGGCACAAATTAGCCCATGTTAGTAAAAACATTGTGTTCGCGTTATCGTGAAAAATGCAGTAATAGTAGTTGTGTTGTGGGGATTATTATTTTTTATTAGCAGTAGTACCAACTCAGCTGTTATTGTTGTTGTTGTTATCCTGCAATGAATTCGTGTCACTGAGCTGTTAGGGTAATAATATCACCCTGCCTGCTTCCACGCTCCTCTTGAAACATCGTCAGAGCGGTAGGACTGAGCGGACTGCCCCCCGGAGCTCAGTCTAATGCATGGACACACACACACACACACACACACACACACACACACACACACACACACACACACACACACACACACACA
>JBBPCS010000226.1:6335929-6350709 GCA_037974645.1 Hollardia meadi
ACACACACACACACACACACACACACACACACACACACACACACACACACACACACACAC
This sequence comes from Hollardia meadi, assembly GCA_037974645.1. Taxonomy (NCBI): domain Eukaryota; kingdom Metazoa; phylum Chordata; class Actinopteri; order Tetraodontiformes; family Triacanthodidae; genus Hollardia; species Hollardia meadi. The sequence goes on from JBBPCS010000226.1 coordinate 6,335,990, forward strand.
ACACACACACACCACTGGCACTCAAGTATTCAATACATACTCAGGGTACATCAGCAAGTTTAGGGAGTCTACAGCCATGCTAGCGGTTCTATGATGTTGTACTTGGGCACAACAGTGCTTTGAGCTAAATGGCAATGCTAACATGCTTATGTTAAATATGTATAATGTTTTAATGTCTTTCATGCATTAATTATTAAAAGTAATTGTTAACGTTTGGTTTTACGTTTAAACGTAAGTGAGAACTCATGCCAAATATTTTTTTGAATGCATGTTATTTTGAAAGACCCCAGCGGACACCATGCATCAACGGTATAAAAAAAATGATTCAGGAATAACTGCTAAATCCTTTTATTTTCTCAGAAAAACCAGTTAGGTAAAACCTATATTTTATAAGTAAGATGTTGGAGATATTTTTATCCAGATATTAAACGCACAATATATAATTTCTGCCGCTAGGGGGCTCTCTGTTCAAAACAAAACAAAAAATGTAAGTAGAGTGGGATCGTGGGAGTTGCTGTCTTCATTGTTAAACAACCACCATTGGCATTAGAAAATATATCTGATGTGACTCAGGCAGAAATGCTCATGGACGTGGTAATGTTTTAATGTTTTAATGACATTACCTGTAGTCACGTTTCGCCGACTTCCCTCCTCATTCAAGTGTTTTCCACTAGAACAGACAGCGTCCAATTGGAAAATCTGAAATTTCGACCTGCTTATGGCACTAGATAAAAAGTTAAAAGAGCACCAAACTGTTGTAATTCATCACGAGGACGACATGTATGTATGTACCAACTTTCAGGAGACATTTCACTCAAAACCACAAACGTGAACCTCATGACGGCACTAAAGGAAAAGGATTCATATTCTTGGGACCTTGAATGTCTGTTCAAAAGTAAATGGCAATACATCTGCAGTAAAAGTTGTTTAGATATTTCCATCTGGACCAAAGTGGCGACCAACATTTCCATCCTTATAGCTCCGCCTCAAGCATGACTAAAGAGAGAGGCCGAGATATCTTGACTTTAATCCACAACATGGGTCCAAAAACATTAGATCTGCTTCCCGTAATGCAACTTGATACTGCTTCAAAAGAGATAAGTCATTGAATGTGACTTAGTGACATTTGTAAGCTCCAGAAAAAGAAAGTACAACCTAATAACACACCTCTGTAACTGTATTTGCAATAGCAGTTTAGTTTAGGAGTTACCTCTTGTCAGTGTTTCTATGGAGTCTTCAGGGAGAGTTTAGGTTTTGAGGCCCTCCAATCTCAAGTCAAGAGAAGTTTTATTTTTGTTTTTTCTCTCTGTCAAGTTCTCTCAAACATTATTGTTTCAATGTGTACATGTACTCTAGATCAGAGAGGAGATCAAGCAGTTCGGGATCAACATCTACCAGTTTCCCGAGTGTGACTCTGATGAGGACGAAGACTTTAAGAAACAGGACCAGATACTCAAGGTTCGTCGGCTGACTCATTCTTTTTTTCCCATGGGTGAAATGTGCCCTCTCGTCTCTGTTAAGACTGACTGTCATATTGTTTTTGCTTCTCCCTGCAGGACAGCATCCCGTTTGCAGTAATTGGCAGTAATGTTCAGGTGGAGGGTAAAGGTCGCAAGTTCAGGGGTCGTGCCTATCCCTGGGGTGTGGTAGAAGGTATTACACACAAAGTTATAGTTTTTAAAATATTTTTCCAGTTTTATTTTAATTTCCGCTTGTTTTTAGTTTGCTTTCTCTGGGGAATTTTTTACTTGGGTGGTATTGTTAGATGTAATCTATCTATCTACTATCAATTAATTTACTGTTTTGAGCTTCTTGATTTTATATGGATTTTATTCACTGCCGTTGTTCTCTTTAATAACAAATACCCAGTAACGACCCAGTAACACGCTGTTGTTGTTGTTGTTGTTGCATTCGTCAGTGGAGGACCCGGCTCACTCTGACTTCCTGCTGCTGAGGAACATGCTGGTGAGGACACACATGGAGGACCTGAAGGAAGTGATGCAGGAGACGCACTATGAAAACTACAGAGCCGGGTGCATCCACAAAATGACGCGAATGGTCGTGCAGGACAGGAAACGCAGGTAGGTGGGGTCAGGATGCCCGCTGACACACTTTGATTGATTGTTTGATTGATTGAACACCTCTCACAATCTTGCTGAGATACATGCTCACGTCGATTGCGTTCTTCTTTGTATCTGCGTGAATATGGGTTTTAGTTTGCTTGAGAAGCACCAAGACGTGAGCGAGTCAGATTTTCCTCTGCCGCTGGCCGCCATTGACACCGAGAGGGAAAGACTGATCTTTGAGAAAGACGAAGAGGTACGTTTCTCTTACTGCCTCACTCACTCATTTACCCGTGTACAGAGTGAAACAACTGCTCCTTCATTTATTCCCCTCTGTAGCTGAGGAAGATGCAGGAGGTGCTGGAGAGGATTCAGGAGCAGATGCAGCACGGCCAGAGAGGTGGCTGCTGATCCTCCCATAGTTCCCCAGGAGAGGAGGCAAACAAGGAGCGCCCAGGAACACAAAGGAGGCCCTGTTTATGACGCCTTGTATAAAAAGGCACAATGCATTCAGGTCCTTGTCTCATTGCTGCTCTCCAGGACAGTGAGCAAGGCTGGAATCATGGTTCTCCAAGAATACAAGTAAACATTTCTGTGGATCTACACAGTGAGGGGTGTTAGGGGTAATTGTAGGTTGCCCAGGCTTGCAAAAGAGCATGGATCCAACTCCTGTTGAGGAAGTTGACCCAAAAACATGAACACTCAAATTCTGTACAGAAGACGTTTGCTTAGGTGCAGCCAGGAGAAGCATGTTCCAGCCTTGAACAGTCACAGGCTCAGTGTCCTGTTCAAGAGGTGGACCGAGATACTCTGCCGCTACAATTAACTACTCTTCAATTTGTTTTGATGCGTTTCAGGACGTCTCCTTGTTTAGTAACCTTCATAGTGATTTAACACTGCCATCTAGGGGTCATTTAGTTTTATTTGCATCGTTTTAAATATGTAAACCACATTTCTCACGTTTTATTCCTTGAGTTTAGTTTTTTTAACCCTGGATTTTGCCGTTTCAATAAGACAAGAAACAGTCAAAACATGTAATAAAAAAGCTTTTTAACTGCAGTTAATCTCCATTTATATTTTTACACAAGAGCATTAAACACAGGAGCAAGATGTGTTGTAAATGTAATAAGATTTATTAAGAATCTTTATTATTTCATCAGCATAATTCTTCATCATTAATATGTTGTATTTATTATCATCATTGTTATCTTAAACAGTGGACAGTTAGATCTAAAAGGCAGCCCAAAGTGTACAGGCGATATATAACTTAAAACTTTCTCCATAGGGAAAACATGTTTTTATATTCATATATAATATCAATGTAGCATGAGGTCCAAGTTCCTGCCCACGTAATACAGTTATTGTACATGGTCCCAAAACAAACAAAAAAAACCTTTAAACAAAAGAAACTAAACAGCAATCTACATGCAAAACAAAACCAAAAAGAAACGAGCATTTTAAAATTTGAAGATACATACACTCATATGCCAAAACGTGCATACCATCACAAATTTACAAAACTTTCATACGTACATACAAATATTACAAAACTCAAACTGAATATTAGACATTGTTGTGTTATCGAGAAAAGAGCAACAACTTTTTTTGTTTTAGTTTTTTTTTTTTTTTTTTACTTTTTCCACTCCATGTCTCAGTCCATCTCACAAAATGGAAAACTTAAAAAAAAAAAAAAAAAACCCATAGAAAACAATTAGGACAGTAGACCTTTGTCTCTTCCATTCAGCCGTTGTGTACGTGTTTCGCCAGAGTTGTCACAGTGTTCAGGAAAACTGAGTATAGGCACACACGATAGCACCCAAACAGGCTCATACCATAAATCACCTCTGTGTAAAAAATAGCTTGCTTGGCGCACACACACACACACACACTCGCATCATGCACAGGGCAAACTGTATAACCAAAACACAGCCATGCTACAGGTACAGTAGGATTAACTATAGTACAGAATATAAAATATACTGAGTACAGTCACAAATACAGACATACAGAAACAGCAGAAGAGGCAAGGAGCAGATTCACGCAACATTGATGACACACTGGTGCCACATGTATAGGCTGGCTAGAACGTTGTGAAGCCATGAATGCTTTGAGTATGTGCACATAAACATACACACACACACACACAAAAGACACACACAAAGAAAAGTGGCGTCACAACACATTTTCCATTTTGAAACTCATTTTCTGGACTGGAAACAGATGATTTTAGCCTGATGGTTGATATTCTTTGTTGGACAGCATCACTGGGCTGTATCCAAAACTTCTCAAGACTGTTCAGTGAGAAAAAGTTGATCTCTTCTAGTTTGACAAAAAAAAAAAAAAAAAAAATCTTTAATCAAGCTCTACTCATTAGCTTTTCTGTAGCTTTCATCCAGTTTGTCACGTGACCCAAGTTCCATAGCGTATATAATATAATTAAACTTAAGTCAGGATTATTTCTCAAGTTACGATTTTGTTTGTCAAACTAATGTTTTCGAGGTCAAGAGTGTACATTTACAGTCAAGGCATCTCAAATTATTTTTTCCAAATTTTAAAAGGCTGTGCAGGAAACTTGTGTTGTGTGAGTAACATCAGTGTGGGGTCTGCAATGAGGCAGCAGAGGGAGCTGTTGCTTTAGAATGAAGAGAATGGAAACCTGTTGCCCACCTACAGAATGTTAAGTGAAATGTCATTGATGACAGCAACAAGAGGAAAGCTGTCACTTAATGTTTTGAGAGCAGCTAGCCATGGTTGTGTGGGACATCTTCTCCATCTTTTAAATTAGATTTAGGCATTTGGGATATGTAGACAAGTTTCACCGCAGACCCTTACTTAGCACAATGTGTGACTTTACTGCCGTCCAGTCAGCCCTTACCTGGTTGTAAAACATGATCTTAGCTAATGAACAGTCTTATTAAAAGCCAATGTGATGCACCCACAAATACTGTTGGGAGTTTTGGAAAGATTCTGGCTGGTTTTCTGAACTTTATTACCTTAAAAAAAAATCACCACTGAGTACAAATACGTGATAGAGATCAATGTACTCAAATCTGTAGGCGTGCGACTAACTTTGATTTCTCACAGTGAAATCATCTCGTCCATAACTAGAATCAAATCAATCTGACAGTCCCAAGATTAACGTTATTCTTTCAAAAGTCAGAAGAGAGTTGACCTTTTCTCCGACCAAGCCTGTCACTTTAAAACAGGTAATCAGGTCAAAGTGGAGTGCACAATCCTTGTACATTTAACTAACAGAATTATTTTTTTCAAAGTTGGGAAAATCGGACTTTTCCAATTTCTAATCCCAACTTGGTTTACTGCCTGCTTCAAGACTTTCTGACTACTGTGCTTGTTGCACTACTTTAAAATCTGTATTTTGGTGATTTCTTACAAGGAAATCCGATCTCTGCGCAACAACAGGCAAAGACCATTTTGACTTCTCCATCAGGCCAGTTAATTGTGTCTTTCTCCTTCTTTTTGTCTTTAAGTGCAGATCGGAGCCTGTTTTATTGTGGCACTACTCTTCTTCTTAAACTATTCCCAAGGTGTTTGGTGCCAAGTGCAGTGGTGAGGAACATTCATTTGGAAGGAACTTGGAGAGGGCTTTACTTCATGGAGTAAGTTTTATGCTAGGATCATGGGGCAAAAGCAAAGGGAAAAAATCTGGAATATGAGGAACTTTCCTGTCAGCGTTCCTGACGAAAAAAAGTGAAGAACTGCATCGGTGGCGCTTTGCTTCACACAAAGCCCTGTGTGTCAATGATTCAGACTGAGCTTTCTCCTTCTGCTCTCAAGCACATCAGTCTCATCAATCCTCCAGAATGTCACACATCAATATATGAACACACAATGGGCACGTTCTGTATCACCATGGCAACAGCCTGAAGACAAACAATTCTTTCTCATGCATTTCCACCCCCCCAATAAGTGAATGAAAAGTTAAGGTAAATCCTTGATGCCTGAGTGTGAACTGAGCTTATTACGTTAGTGCTTCTGGTTGTGAAGGAAGGAAGGAAGGAAGGAAGGAAGGAAGGAAGGAAGGAAGGAAGGAAGGAAGGAAAAACAGGGTTCCTGTCTTTGCAGCGCAGACGAATGTCACAGTCTTATTTTTCACTAACAATGGCCTGACCCGCTGACTCTGCCTTAACGTTGTTGTTCACAAACTAACAGAGCTGTGACCAACATATCTCTGGAGATATTCATCACAATTCGTCCAAAAAAACAGTTGAGTTGTGTGAGTTGTAAATTTTCATGTGTCTGTCAGAGATTCTCTGCTATTGATTATTGACAAGAGTGTGAAAACTCCATCTCCAGCTTTATTTTTAAACTCTTTCAGGCCAGTTTGAGTGTGCTGACGGGGAAGGTTGGAACTGTAACCATGGTGACAGGGTTGAGGACGGCAGCCTGTCCAACCAACTGTGGGTGGGGGGCCAGCACGGCTGTGGGTTTTCCCAGTGATGGGCTCCCCTGGCTTATCACAGCTGCGCTGTTCACTTGGGCTCCGTTAGTGTTAGCTTGAGGATTGGCCTGGACGTGCGGCAGGGTGTGATGGGTGAAGGTGTGGGTGATGTGGCCCACCATGGTGGGCTGGGAGACAGACACGCCCTGCGGGTAGAGAGTCGAAAGGTGGGATGGTAGGGGACCTCCCAGGTGAGCCACCGGATGAACGGTGATGTGTCCGATGGGCTGAGCGGCTATCTGCTGGTGAGTGGCTGTGGCAGCTGGAGCTGCCGCGATTGGCTGAGGGGTGGAGGAGGTGGGGCCAGGCGACGGGGCAATATGCGTTAGTTGCTTGTGATTGGCTGGCAGGCTGTGATTGACAGCCTGAATGACTGAGGGGTGGGAGACGGCAGCGTGAGCGATGACGGTGGGCTGGACCTGTACAGCCGGGGGCTGAATGGGATGAGCCGGCAGGTGAGGGGGCGGAACTGGGGCCGGAGCGATGGCTTGAGGGGGAGGAGGAGCAGAGGGGGACGGTGTAGTCAGGAGACCAGAGAGAGGCAGGGCGGTGTGCTGGATTGACAGGTGAGAGGGGAGTAGCGATTGGGCTTGTAAAATAGGAGGTGCTGGTTTGGGGAGGGACGTGGGAGCAGGAACAGAAGCTGGGACATCATCGTCAATTTCCTGCTCAAAGTTGTCTTCTCCTTCTGTGGACCAGAGAAGAAATCGTTAGTCATCGTGATAGAACCCATGAAACGGTGCCAGGTGTATGTACTCTGTGTGTGTACATAAAGGTTTATGTAAATATGAAGTCCACGAGATTCACTGAAATTCAAAGTAAATTTATTCACTACTTATTCTCCCCTGGCTCCCCTACATAAAAAAAGCTTATCTGCTGGTTCACTTCTTGGGATTAGTTTTGTATAAGTATCAGTTCTGTATCGGGTATGCAGGTAATATGTAATGTTGTTGCTTCTCATTCCTGTACCTGAGGCGGTGGAAGTGGAGGCCTGGTCGTCCTCTGGCTGGATGGTCTGTCGGAGAACTCTGTCGATCTCGATGACATCCATGCACTGACTGAGCTCGTTCTTCAGCTCAGCCAGCCGCTGCTGCGTAGCGATTTTCTCTCTGGCCAAACGCTCCATCTCATGCTCATACTCCTTCTCTTTCCTCTTCAAAGTCTGGCAGGGGAGACACAGACAGCAGAGTCTATGAGGATCACTAGTACCTTTAAAAACACTGTAAAACACTTCTAACTTCTAATAGACAGTCATAGTATGATGAAGAAAATGTGAAGAGTACGTAGTAAAGATGGTAAAGTCTTGAATAAAAGCCTGTGTTCAGCTGAAACTGTAGTCTGTATGAATGAATAGGCCAGCATAAAACAATATATATTACAATTCTTGACATTACCTGGAAATTCTGCATATTGATTTCCATCAGTACAACAGTCATTCTATGCTCGACCTTTGTTGCTCTGAGTTTTTAACAAAAATATTATCCTTACTCACTTCATTAGTTCTGATCAGTATTGCTTTGTTGTTTTTTCCCCCTAAGCTGCCGTTAAAGAAGGTCAAAATTTCCTGCAGAAGTTTTCACCAAAGGTAGAGGGATTATAACCCCTGAAATACTGGAAATGTGTTAATATGAAACAGATGGAAGAAGTGTTGAGTTTCTGTTAATAGTTAAGAGCATCAACAGCAAATTAACAAGGCAAACAAGCAGATCATAAAACAGGGCAATAAAAATTTTTTTTTTCTTGTTCTGTCTCTCATAAATAAAGACCCTGGCCACTAATTGAGAATATAAGTTATGTACATTCTCTGAAGCTAGAATTAGTTTTAAATATGTACACCTCAGAGAACTGGCACTGCAACAGAAAAAGGAATTCAGACCAACTTCTCTGTGCAGTTTTTGGCCACTCCCACATTCCCCCAGCTTGCACAATCCTGAAACACAATGTTCTCCGTGCGACCCCAGTTTCAAACACCAGCAGAATGGCACGCATGCTAATTCGATCATCTACTTAAGCTCCTCCTATTTCCTGGATATCATGCTTTTTTTGAGAGAGGACGGGGTCAGAGTGGGAGTAAATGTCCTGGCGTGTTTTATTTACACCTTTCACTCAAGTTCATCATTGTCCCAACAATTCTGATGTCACTGCATTATTGTGGCCTGAACATTAGTCACATGAGGCTGAATGAAAGTATTTATTCCAGTGCGTTCATTCATGCACTGAGTAACTTTGTAGATTTACAAATGAAAAGAGGGAGAAAAAACAGCAGGAGACACAAAAAGAAAGAAAAAACTCAAAAGAAAGATAGAGGAAAAAAGAGCTCAGCTTTTCCAGTCCTACCATGCCATCTCTGTGACCCAGTTTCTGTGTGGGTCAGGTGACGCATGAACACCGAATAGTACGACAGGCTAAAGACATTAACAGAGATTACTAGGGAGGAATGAGGGAGAGGGAGGGGAGGTACCGGAGGAGAGTGTTTGGGTAGAGGAGGCCAGAGGATGAAGAGGTGGGGAAAAAAAGAACTGAGGGATTAGGTTGTTAAACAGAAACCAGTCAAATATTGGTTTTTACTGTGTGTAGCTGGTTAATTTCATTTTGTGACTGGAAACATACATTTTTAAATATACATTGGACTTGTTGAATAGCCATCATAATTTCTTAAATCCTTCTGATCCTACTACAGGACATGATTCACTCTGTGCTGACACATGATGAGCTCACACACATGCCCACTGTCCTCACTGCTCCCATCCTAATTCACAGCCCTTTTTGACACCAGTCCAGAGGTGGTGAACTCTGCCATCTTTCAACAAGCTCAGCTTTTCCCATCTAACACCCCCCTCTATGTGCTTCCACACATGCAGCCCTTTCCCGTACTTGTAGGGGCAGTTTGCAGTCGTGAGCAAATCGGCTCAAGAATTTCCAACAACCATGCCCTAATAGTAAAACGTCTGCCATCACAAGAAAAGTTAATCCAGCTGATTGATGTCAGTTATTACATGTAGGACTATAACATCCATTGTGTGTCTGCTGCATATGCAAACTCATAAAATACACTTCCTCTACAGACAAAGTGTGACACTACTGACACACATGCTCCATCTCAAGCTGGCCACAGAGGGACTGTTTATGTATGTGCGCACATGAACATAATTTCAAGGTCTTCCCATACAAACCCAGAGGCCTGCAGTAAATCACCACGGAAACAGCTGTCACCCATAGCAGTTTCCTTGGCAACCTCATCCATGAGGATTTGGCTGCATCAACAGGAGTTAGTGAAAAAAAGAAAAGAAATAAGGGGCCATCTAATTGGGTGAAGCATAGGGGTATTTACATTGTAAGGAATGATGTGAATGGACGTTTGCCAGTCGAGTGCTTCAAATCACTCCCAACAACCGCCCCTGCCCCCTCCTTCTCCTCTACACTTCCATCCCACACTCCCTCTCCTTCTACTACCCCATCCATCGCTCCCTCGTCACCCTTCCCCTATTTCCCCCCTCCTTCTCCGCCTCATTTTTGCCTCCTCTTTCAACATGTTCCCTTTAATAAAAAAGTGTGATGATATGGCCTGACAGGTGTTTCTGCCTTAATCACCTATGCACCTGTGTGGATGTGAGAGCTTCTCAAGGTTAATATGAGGACAAGGATTGTCTGATAGGAGTGAATGGAAATGCTAGATAATGAAAGTCCTAAAAGCTCACATCAGTGCTCCATCATCCATGACCATCGACCAAAAGACCAATACAAGCACAGTTTGATTGGTTTAGTCTTTACATCACACACACACACACACACACACACACACACACACACACACACACCCGCAGACAAACATGGAGGAAAGCCCTGGCCACCTGCTGCCTGTTGCTATGGTTACCAAGTGTTCTAAACACGAGAGACAGCAGGGAGACGCAGGACGAGGCGGGGATAAAGGGAAGACAAGGTTTAGTCAGACGGGGGGTTGAAAAACAAAGAAAATGTGACACGACAGTGATTCTGCTGTTACAACCATGGAGACACTGCCGCACCGCTCCATTAGTGTACCTGCTCCCTGACACTGTCTCTGCAATGTAGCAGCGCAGAGCAGATCGGAGTGGGTGAGCTTCACTGACGTAATCAGGCTTGCGCTAGCCATGTGCTCAGCTCTCACATGGCTCGGGGAGAGGGAGAGAGACTGGGGGTTGCATGAGGAGAGGTATCAGAGAGGAGGAGAGAGGAGGCGGGAAAAAAGGGGGAGCGAGTCGCTCGCCTACAGTAAAAAAAAAGAAAAAGAACGATCATGTTATAGATCAGAGGAGAAGGTGCCAAAACAGGAACATATCGACTAGTGGCTTGACGTTCAGGTTTAATTTCTAAGGTTTGAGAAAAATGCAGCTGTGTTAGATCACCCTAGTAATTGGGAAATAATTTAATATTATTGAGTTCCTGTAGAATCATACTGTGTCGATATCAACAAACCATGTTATTTCACGTTTAAGTACTCTTGTCCATATTAAATATTACAGGTTAATTTTAATTTACCACAAAGAAAAAAGGCATCTTAGTTAAGGTTATACATGTTTGAAGAGTTTTGTCAAATGTGAAGCAGAGTGAAACAATTAATATTAATTATTTTCTATTTGATTTTCCATTAGCCAAACTGTGATATTGAAAAAAAATATTCCTACTAATATTGTGATATTGTTTTTGACCATATTGCCCTATTAACCAGTCTCTACATAACAGTGTCTCACAAGTATCTACTGGTAGCTGTGTTCTATAGATTATTTTGCTTATTATATTTATTCATTGTTGTATTTAGTAAGTAGTGAAAAAGTAGTAAAAAATGCCCTTAAGTAAAAGTTGACTTTGCGCAAGTAGATTCTTGACCCACTCGCCTGACCGTGCAAGTGAAGAAAAAACCCTGAACCCCGTATTAAAACACTTGAGCTGTGCTGTACTGATTTCCTCACCAGCAGCTTGGCTCTGCCTTATATCAAAACCATCACCATCTCCTGTAAGACTGTCTTAAATCCCTCTGAGTTAAACTTCCTGAAGGCTGGCCCAAGATCTTACAGCCAGTCTTGTTTTGAACAAGCTCTGCCACACTGCAGAAATGCTCCCTCGTCTCGTCTACTTCTGTAGAGTTACACAACCTTTCCGCTAGATAATAATCTGAACTGAAACACTTAAAATGCAAACTGATGTTCGCAAGAACAGTGTTATAATAATAGTCATTAAATTGTATAGACAGGAAAATGTTGGATTTGTTCAACTCTTTCTTATAGGCTGATTCACTATTTGGTGGATGCCATATGACAGTCACAAGAGACTGGCTAAAATAACAGCCATTGTCCATCAATTACACTGGACCAATGCCTGCGCTGTTCCCAGAGCTGAACCAATCAATTCACGACCACACAAAGATGAAAACAACAAAATGAAAAACAAGAAGCCTGTAACACCCAAAATATTGTGTTGGACCACACCCGTATGTAAAAGCTTACAGTCTAACAAGTGGGTTAAGCTGAGAAAATGTAATCAAACTATACCTGTATGTAACGCAAAGCGCTGCGGAGAACGCTGAGGTTGGAGGTTTTCTTCTCATCAACATTTGGAACGTTTTTCTTCAGCGTCTCAAAACACTCTTTGAGGTGCGCTCGCCTAAAGGGCCAAGAGTCACAAAAAAGAGAGAGTTTTGAAATGGTCGTCATTACCTTAGAATATTCACCATTTGTTTAGTAAATTAATCATTTGCTTGACAGGTCAAACAAGTTGTTGTTTAGAAAGGCCTCATAACTCCAGTCCTGCATGCTTGAGAAGGACTTTATGGTTTTGTATAGGCTGAGGCCATGACCTTTGGGCTGTTTCAAACGTTCCATAAAAAACTTAAGAAACATAAAAATAAGTGTATGTGGTGGCAGAGTTTTACTTAACTCCTGATTTAACACTAACTGCAACAACAAGTGCATATTAATAGGACTAACCTGTTCTTCTCGAGTTTATTATGCACCTCTCTGGTCCCCGCTCTGGAAACACAAAATAAAAGATTAAATACATCAGCCAATCTACACTCTTATATCAACTTTAACAACACAAGCACACACTCAAACACATGAACTGACCCTCCCGGTCTCCTCTTCCCTTCCATCCCCCTCATATCCTCAATCGTCACGCCATTAGGCCGAGGCTGAGATGTGGGTGGGGCTTGATGGGGGGCCAGTGCATGTTGAGAACCGGAGCCATTAGCGCTAATGGAGGTTGGGTACTGAATCTGAACCTGAGGCTGTGATTGGCCAGGCTTTCCACCAACCAGCTGCTGACTGGTCTCTACCTTCATCTGTGGGGCGCACAACAGGTGAGGAGAGGCCGGCTGCTGCTTTGGAGGGGAGGAAGCGTTCTTGGCTGGCGGGGAGCTGTTGAGCGGCGTCGCCACTGCAGCAATTGGCGTTGTAAGCGGAAGGGGTGGGACCGAGGGCGTCGCTGTGACAACCGGGACCATTGGGATGACAGCGATGGGGACTTGAGGAGGTGGAAGAGAGGGGGGCGGAGGGGCGGGAGGTTGATATGGCTGTTGACGGTGGCTGTCATCGCCCCAAGTGATGTGGTTGGTTCTGATTGGCTGAGACAGCGAGGTCACAAGTTCCACACACTTTGACTCCGCCTCCCTGCTGATGAGCTCTTTCTTTTTGCGCTGCTCTTCTTCTGCAAGAAGTGAGAATAGAAGATTCACAAAGGAGTGAGCTATGAAAAATAATGGATAACACAACACAAGTTAGAAGGACAAGATGTAAGGAGACAAACAGGAGTCAATTGTCCATTTCACAGAACATTGGAGACTTGTCCTTGGTTCAGATTTTAAAAAGCTCATTATTGACCATTTCTAGTGGTTAAATTCCCTCTTATACAGTATGCGACAACAGTGATGCACAGACACACACGCCCGCAGTAAATGTTGACCATGTTCTACAACCAGTTTGGAAATCATTAATTACTTCCAACAAATGAACTACTATCAACACCCAATAAATGACGCAAGTTCCCTGCAGGTAGCATTACTTTGCTAAAGGTTATGTTCTCAGATTGGATGTCGCTTTGTTTGTATAGTGAAAATCTCACTATGTGCCGCAAACACAAACAAAGAATGATGTCATCGGTCATATGGAGGGGGAAATGACTGCAGAAACTGTGTCTGTATCCGTGTCCTCGTCACTGGAGAAAACACCCCTCTGTCTGCCCTGTGATTGGACTGTTCCAGCACTGAGCATGCTTAAACCACTGGGCTACGTTAGGGCTGTCTGACCAACAGCAGTGGACTGTTAAGGGGCCACTCTCTGCAAGGTCAAGGAGTTGGCGCAATGACAACATATAAAAGAAAAGCTACTTATTCATAAAAAAAAGGCCAAAAAAATTGGATTAAAAAAAAAAATCACATGGTAAGATGGGAATGTTCCCACGCTGTGCTCATGTGGAGCGTGCAGAGGCACACACACAAGCTCATACACACGCTTAGAGTAGTTAGAGCACACAGGAGCAGGCGGACTCAAAGCAATGTGGAAAGCCCTCAGTTACCATGGAAACCGCAACATTGGAAACAGAAGATCCCAGGGATTCCTCAAACCTGCACAACGGCAACACACAGCCCAGCCATCACCAACATTATGAAACTAAAAAGGAAACGCCGCATGCCAACATGCCTGGCCGGCTGTGGGTTAAGTAACACTTTCATTGCTTCTCCACAATAAACTGCAAACTCCTGATGACACAACTTCCTTTCACCCAGGGCAATAGTTCCCCTCAGAGAAGGCCTGCCCCCAGTTCAATGCTGTCATCATGACGATATGCACGACTACACCATTACTCTGCACTTTTGGAATTGTACATTCTTTGACTGCAATCAAATTGAGACACGATTAATAGGTTACTTCGGAGTAACATCGTTATTCCCCAATTAGTCTTGTTTTCACATCTCTTCTAACTCCTGTTGAGCAGTAGAAGACAGACATACAACTTAATGTGAGCATTATGTTTGGCTTTAAGTAGCACTGGACAAGATCTTATCACAGTACCCAAGAAAACTACTAGCTGCAGTGTGGGTACTTTATTGCAATATATAAATCTAACAGCTAAGATGCGTTTTAAAATTCTGTTGAAATCGGCGACGAAAGAGTTTTATTCTCAAGAGTTTCACATGTCTGTTACAAAAGAGCCCCTTCAGAATC
>JBBPCS010000226.1:6374406-6385501 GCA_037974645.1 Hollardia meadi
CACACACACACACACACACACACACACACACACACACACACACACACACACACACACACACACACACACACCTATCTATTCTGTAGTGGTAATAATCCTCAGCTTCAGTCCTGATCCTGCTCCACAGCTCACTGCTGGTCAGCTTAGTCCACACGCTGTCCTTCAACAAGGCGACTCGACTCCCGTGGCTCTGTCGACGTCGGCTCCTGCGACGAGAGAGCAGCTCGTCTGAGCAGGAGTCAGGGAAACAAGAAGAGGAGCTGAGGAGGCAGTTTAGGAAGTGACTGACAGCGGCGGAGAACACAGCAGGTTCCACATCCTGGGACAAAATCAGATAAATATTGATATTAGAAAAGTCATGCTAGATTGCAAAATGTTATTTTAATATATTTTAATATTCTGCTCGTCAGCATTATTTGAGCTCTTCACCTGTAGATAGGTCCTGAAGATGTGTTTTGCACATCTGATGATGACCTCACTGAGAGAAATTCTCTGTGAAGGAACATTTCACCAGTTAATTGTTCAGGAAGACGTCAGCAACCTGACAGAGAGCCAATTCTTCACCAGACAAAGAATGTGATTCAAGTGGAAATCTTATCAATGTGAAAATAAACTGATGAGCAAGAGGTAGGCAGCAATGATGACTTTATATACATGTGACATGGTTAATAATAGCTGTAGTAAATACCTGTATGTGGCTGAGTCTCCCTCTCTCCTCGACCCTGTGCAGCTCCCTCAGTAAGGTGCCCAGGTATCGTACGTTTACACCCCGCTGGTGTAACGCTGAGGTCAGGGTCGCTCCATCCATCGGCACGGCTGTGTGGTCGAGACAGTCCTTCAGCTACCACACACACACACAGACGGGGGCAGAAGCATAATAGATATCATCTTAAATTTCATGCACATGATAGACCTGAACATGATTATTCCACACAAGACTCACCACTGCTGGAATCTGAATGGACAGTAGAAAAGCAGCCGCGTCCCACAACAACAGCCTCTGCTTCTGAACCTCCGCAACACACTCAGAGGGGAAACGAACACCTGCAGCAAAGACAGTTCAATCTTAGTCTGAGGTTTACTGATATTTCTTTAAAAATAACTTCATATGTCTGTCTGTCTGTCTGTGTGTGTGTGTGTGTGTGTGTGTGTGTGTGTGTGTGTTTATTACCTGGAGAGCAAACATCAGGATTAAAGCGGATGTCAAAGCAAGATTCGCTCACTGATCCGACAGCCTGACAAGCGTTCATAATCACATTTTTTCTTTGAAATTCTGCGAAAGTAAAATATAAATGCATTATTAGTTGACAATACACGGTCAAACAATGCTCTCCACATTCCTGGGCCCAGATCATTAGATAACAAAGAATATTTGCATATTTCAAGGGTCTATGAAGTTTAATAATCACGATTACACTTAGAATTCTTTTAGGTTAACAGAATTATAAAATCCTGGAGGGAATCGAATCATCGAAGGGTGCATTAAATAGCCGTTCTCTTTCTTTTTATCATATCACATGATCTATCACATGGCTGAGGTTAAAAGTTCATAGTGCGAAGTGAATAGGATGGGGTAAAAGTATAAAGAAGCAGAAAATAGATGCACTCAAATAAAATAGTATCTGAGTAAATGTACTTTGTTACATTCCACCACTGGGACTGAAATTCCAACCTTTTGCTGTTAAGCCAACATGGATGAGAAGTCCTCAAAATACTGAGAAAAACTAAACATTTTGAACATTTCTTTTTTTTTTTTGAAATTTTGAAATTTTTTTGGCCTTTATTGGACAGAGACAGGTGAAGAGCAGACAGGAAAGGTGGTAGAGAGAGAGGGGAGGACAGATAGCCTCAGCACATGGGGCACCCACTCTACCAACTGAGCCACAGGGGCGCCCCAACACTTTGAACATTTCTAACAACTGAGGACAACTTTGTCCACCTGCTGACAAAGATCATGTGACATGATCGAAAGCTCCGTAACAACTACTAACTGGATGTTGTTCAAGAATAAACTTTTAATTTTTCTACATCCACTGTAAAAATCATAATTCATATACATTTACATCCTTTGTTTGTATCTGTGATAATTTCTCTGGGCCAGTAATCTCTCCTGGTTTATCAACAGACTTTATGATTTCACTTCATTTTGCTGATCTTATTCACCCATGTCAGCAGCGGCTGCAGCTGAATCTCCAGTTCTCGGCTCAAAGACCGGCTCTTTGCTCTGCTCCGTGGATTTATCCTGTTCTTCCAGTTGGATGAGGCCCTGGGACACCATCTTGACATAAAGTTCATACCTGCAACAGAAAACACAAGATAAAGATGAACAAGAGACTCCAAAGCTAAGTTCTAACTGCTGGTTTAATAGTTACATGTTGGCTGCATTCGCGTCCAAAAAGGTTCCAAACCTCCTCTTCCTCACCTGTGCTTGACGAAGGCCTCTATCAGCTCCGGTCTCAGGCTGGCCAGGCTGTGATGATGACGACGTGGATAACCAAAGTTCTTACACTCCTTTGGTACCTCCCTACTCTCCTCTGTCTCTGAGAACTGGAAGTTAAGGTCAGAAGGGAAGGTCCGGAGAAGGTCCAAGATGTAGGGTCTGCCGTCATTACCCAGGATGCCTTTGGTCTCGATGCCAGAGCAAAGCTCCACCGGGCTGTTGTTGTAGTCGAGCACCCGGTGACGCTGGATTCTTAGAGGTTTACTCGTTTTATCCAAAAGCTCCAGAAACCTGAAAAAGAAATTGAGAAAACTAAAGGTTGCCTGATCACAGGGTTGAATTTTTACTTGATCAAAAACCTAATTTTTTTTGTGAGTTACCTTGGGTGTGTAAAAACTGTTGTTCCATAGTCATTAGAGCCATACACTACACTCTGCTCCTGATGTTTCTCCAATATACCAGGAACAATTGACTGAGCAATAACACGGATGCCACGATAATCCACCACAGCTGTCCCAAGTGTGTGAAGCCCCTCTACGTCGACATTTGCATATGCCTGCAGCAGAGCGACATATAAATATTTTTGTTTTTTCTTGGTGTATGATGAATATTGTTTTTTCCCTTTAATAGCTACATAATGATACTTTTACAGTACTATTGAATGTAATATGAACCCGTCTGGACCAAACATAACTTTAAATGGTACAGATTACAGTAAATGTATCCCAAACACCTCACTACTCATCAGGTATTCCTGTAAGGATCTTTACCTGTGCTCCCCTCAGGTCACAGAGGGCAGCAGCATGAGCAGCAGTGTTGCCCCCTAGTGGGCGGTAGTGCTCAGATATGTCGAACCCCAGGCTGAAGAAGAGGTTGTTCCAGATGAACATCTGCATTTGAGGTGCCTCCCCTGGGTTTAACGGCATGACGTTACCATCGATAACAGCAACAGCACCTCGTGTTGCAGCTTCAACAAAGTCACTGTTGGTCTGGATGGAGGGATTCAAATCTTGGTTAACACAGGTCCTTTTCCTTGATTTTACTAAAGAGAAAAGCAATCTAATCCCATGGCACGCAGAGGAAGTCCATCCATCCATTATCTATCGCCACTTATCCTATGCAGGGTCGCGGGGGGCTGGAGCCTATCCCAACTATCATTGGGCGAGAGGCGGGATACACCCTGGACAGGTCGCCAGTTCATCACAGGGCTGACATATAGAGACAAACAACCACACACACTCACATTCACACCTACGGGCAATTTAGAGTCACCAATTAACCTAACCGGCATGTCTTGGAATGTGGGAGGAAGCCAGAGTACCCGGAGGGAACCCACGCAGACACAGGGAGAACATGCAAACTCCACACAGAAAGGCCCTCGCTGGGAATTGAACCCAGGACCTTCTTGCTGTGAGGCGACAACCACTGCACCACCGTGCCGCCCATGTAGAAGAATTGATTTAATTAAAAAAGCCTAACAGTACAGAAGTACAGAGATTTAAACTGATGCTCTTACAGTCACATGTCTCAGAGAGACAACTGAAAAGAAGGTGTTGAGATATGTCATGGTTTTGGGTTTAGTTTGTTATTTCCTGTTTTATTTTGAAGGTTCTTTCCTTGTGTGTCATGTTTTGCTTCACACTTCCTGCCTTTATTCTTTTCCTGACAGTTTAGACTGTCTGCCCCGCCCTGATTAGTTTCACCTGTGTCTTGTTAACCTGCCCTTCCTCATGTATTTAAGTCTGTGTGCTTCCCTCTGTTTGCCAGTTCGTTGTTGTACATTTTGTCTCATGTTCTAGCCTGTCCTTGTGTTAGTTTCCCCGTGCATTTTGAATTTTCTCATTGGGATTTGTTTGCTTGCATTGGACTGCTTCTGGTATTGACCCTTGCCTGCCTTACAACCCATAAGCCTGTCTTTTGTGTGTTTTTTTTAAAGAAATATTATTGCACCAGCCTCAGCATGGGTGTCTGCATCTGAGTCCTATGGTTAACAGAGCACGAGTGTAACAAGACATCTGTGGTCTCACCTTGAATATGCTCCTCTCTCTGTGCAAACGCTCCTGAAGGGAGTTCCTGGTGAGTTCCCTGCATCCCTGCAGCTCTTCATTCCAGTCCCGACTCTGTGGTCATAAATATCAGCATCACCACTATCATCATCACCATCAGCTAGCTTCAAATGCACTATGAAACCTTTGTTTTTTGTCTGTATGTGCCATACATTTTGTACTTTACTGAAATATTATATTTCTCTGCATTTCCAAATGTCATATGTGCAACCTGCCCAGCTGTGTGCTCTTCCTGGCCCATGCGACTGGTGTGCGTCTCCTCCGCTCTGACACAGGTGTGGTCTCCCTGACACGCGATCCAAGTAAACACCTGGAAAGGTGTTGCGATCTGCTCATAAGGGTGCTGTTGAACTCTAGTTCACAGCAAATGACAAAAAACATTTTTCTATTAGTACGGTTAGTAGGGGTTTCAGTGTTTGTTTTATAGGGATGAAAGTATTAAATGTTAGTGGCTAGTAGCACAAAAAATCCTATTGTATCCCCATCTCCACATTGGATTATGTTACAAGTCACTTTTTCTTAAACTAGCATGCATTTTCCAAATTAATTACAGACAGTTTGCTCACCTCTTCTTCTGCAGAGCACTGAAGGTTTTCCTGAAAGCAGAGCTGACTTGACTCAGCAGCTCAACTAGAGAGTGGCAAACGACTTTGGGAACTGCAGGTTTAGGGTTGAAGTTGAAGGTAGTTGACCTGGACCAGTCAGAGCATGAAAAGTTAAGAGATCACCAGAGTAATTACAATCCTGTGACGAGCATAAATATTTACACCGAATTTCATGACTACTCATCCAGTAATGTCAAGATCGGATACATCGTCTGGGTACCACAAATGACTGTACAACATTTTGTATAAGATATTTCTTAGGATAACCACATTCCAACCTTTTAAGTAAGGGGATCATTTAAAGACATTAAAACACCTCAACTGGAAACCATAAACATCTGTACAAAATGTTTGACCTGCTGGTGGTGCTATAGAGGAAAAGCTAGAGGATTCCCCAAAGCTATTAGAACTCATCATTTTGGAATAGTTCATGTCTTGACTAAATATCATGACAATCCATCCAATATTTGCTGAGATTTTTCATTTTTGAACAAAAGTAGTGTACCGATCAGGTAAACGACATTGCTTCTAGCACGGCTAAGAATTCCTCAGTTTTCAGAGCTTGCAAATGGCTGATCAGATTAACACTCACTGGTTGAGGTAGAAACCGCGTGTAGAGGATGTGATGTTGAGTTCTTTGTCTTCCATAGTCAGGACATTGAGGTACATTAAGTCCCCATGCATCTTCCTGTTTCCTGGAGGGGGGTTCCAGCTGCTCATGGTCAGAACCCGCAGGCACTGTAATGGCTGTAATGATACTTGCACTGCTTCACTATAACTGAAAACATGCTTCATTGAATATTATGTATTTAACCATATCCGCATGTACAAAAGCTGATCTCTCACCTTCCTGTCATCTCTGACGGGCTGCAGTGGAGTAAGCGGTCGGTCCTTACAACCAGGAAGGACATATTCAGGAGGCCTGAAGTCAACTCGAGCTCGCCTGTTCCCCACACTATCACTATCTGAAGGGAAGAATATGGATGTGAAAAGGTCGAAGGATTACTGACAGAAATGCTCAGACAAAAAACCTGATGTGAGGAAGTAATGAGGGAACATTACCCTTGTCCCCGCGGGTGTAAAAGGTGAGGTAAGAGAGTGAGCTGCAGTTCACTCCATTGTATGCATCTGCAGGGTCAAGGCTCCTCAGAAGATCACGTACATGTCTGAGGTGAAGACGGGCGTCACGCACTGAGTAGGATTCTGCGACAAGATCAGAAAAGATACTTATAAAAGTGCTTAGTTCAGTCTTACACATGAGCAAGGTGAGTGGAAAGCTATTGCTATGCTGTTTAAAAAAAAGAAAAAAAGATAAGAAGCAAATTTTACATGTATGGACAATATAAGATGAAATAGTAGAAAGTGATTCGAGTGGCAAAGAACTTATCAAGTATGTCTTATGATACCCAAATTACAAAATCAGTGATACTATGCTTATATATCCAATCCAATAAAGTTAATTTTACAATCTAATTCATTCATTTTAATATATTACTTCATATCACCTAGCCTTGGGAAATGAGCAATACACATTTTTCAAAATACTGCTGAAAGTGACTGAAATATTTATAGTAAGGATTAAAGTGAATGATGCATCAGAAAGAAATATTTTCAGTAGTTGCTGATGTTTATTAGAGCAAATTAAACTGTGGTTGGGTTGTGTGGAGTCACACATGCTTTAAACATTCCTGGAAGTTCGATATCTGGCCATTTTCACCACATCTGCACAGCCTGATGAGTCTGTGCAGTTTTGAGCGTCTGTCTAACACCTGTAGAGGTTAATAAAAGTTTGGATGAGAGGTCAACATTTTTTTCTGTGATGTGTTCCTGGTCCATGTGAAGTTGTATTCCAAAATGAACGGCACATTTAATCATCACAAATAGAACTGATAAAAAAAAGAAAGAAAAGGACGAGGTAGTTACCCTCCACCACCTTGATCAGCGCTCCGTCCTGGATGCCCTGGATGGAGCACAGCTTTGTGAGGCTATCGAGCGTGGTGCCTCCCAGCTGGAGGGAGAAACATGTGTGGTGGCAGGTGACCTCGTGCTCCATCAGCACCTGGTGCAGCTCCGCCACCAACTGCTGGCCTGACACCTGAGAGTGGAGGAGAGTATGGATTTAGAAAAAAAAAACATGAAGATACAGTAACTAAGAAAGCAATGATAGTTATACAGCCGAACCTGAAGCTCAAAACTTTCTGCTCCAGGAGGCTGAATTCTGACAGTAAAGCTAGTATCCTGAAGATCAACATGGATGCCAAATTGTTTGTTTTTATCAACATCTGGCAGCTGGCGGCCACCATCCTCACTGCTTGGAGGAGCTGTTGACAACAGAAGAGATGGGATGATTAATGATAATTTTACTCAGAATTTAAACTAAAACGGAAAAAGGAAAGAATATTATTATTATAATCAGTGTTGTACAGTAATAAGGTACATGTAACGATATTACGATTGAATTACAAAATAAATGTAACAATTAAAATATCTAATTAAATTACAGCTAATAATCAAAAATAATGGTGATTACAAAAGGGTTGCATTCATTCAGCATTCCTTCTGTTGCTTTGCATCTTCACTGTACAGGAATTTCTTCTTTTGGAATATTTCTGGACGACAGTGGGTCAGCAAAGCCGTTGCACAGTTGAACAGATTTGAGTGCAACACCATCACACCAATTGTATTTCTGGCATACTGCATTTGACATACTATGTTTTGGGACATACTAAATCTTTCCCTGGCATACTAAATAGTATTGTAGTATGGGTATTGGAACACAGGGTCAGACTCTCAGAGATGGAAGTTAACGTTCTTGCTGATCTGCACACGACCCCGAGCCGAAGTAAGAGTGAGTCAGTGCACAGCAGCAGACTCTGGTTCGGCAGCTATCCCAGTAGCTCAAAGCACACACACCCTGAACCAGAGAACGAATGAGTGAACCGCTGCAGTAGGGAAGGACAGACTCATTCAGCAGTTAGCCTCAGAATATGGATGAATAACACAGACAGATACAGTACAAATGCAGTCAAATAAAACCACGCACCTTTGACACATGCTCCTGCCAGAAACAGCCTGTCAGCTGAAAACAAGGTCATGTGCTTCACCTCAGCACCTTCCTCCTCCTCCTCCTCCTGCCTCAGAGCTGTTCTCTTTGGTGGGTGCCAGTTTTCCTGGCGTTGAATATGGTCTACATTTGAAATGGACTGATCTGCTGTCTGATCTGTGTGGTCCTCGGACAGATTTATGTTACTTTTTGTTTGTACAACATTATAGTCCTTTCCATTTACATTCGGACCTGGAGGCACAGTCTCCTGTCCCACCTGCTCATTACTCTGATCACTCTGACGCGTCAGGTCCACACATTCAGCAGGGTCAAAGTTCTCCACAGTTTCAGTGTTGTTGTGTTTCGGCAACTTAACGTTCCTCTGTGAATCCACTGCAGCAATGTTCTCATCCATGTTGTTTACTTTATGTTCAGTCAGCATCACTGAAGTGCACTCTGATTCAATGTTTTGTCCTTTGTCCTTAACGTTCTCCTGCGTTGGCAAACTGTAGTGCTCTGCACAGGCAACGTCTGTATTCTGCTGCAACTTAAAGGCATCCTCAGTGTTTAACTCTGTGTTTTGCGCTGTTTGAAACGTATGCTTTGTTAAAGTGGCGGTCAGTTCCTCAAGGATGTGACTCTCTTTCAGTTCTTGTTTGGCTTCCTTGTCTATGTCTCTCAGGGCCACTTTGTTTTTCTCTGTCAGTCTTTCCACCTTCCCTGGCACCTCTAACTCAACACAACTGTTGTTGACAGACCAGGTTTCAGAGTCTAGTTTTTCTTGTGACGTTTGTGTACCTGTTTGCACATCCAAGAGCACATCCACCTGTCTCAGTATTTCATTATCTCCCCAAACATCCACAACCACTTCATTTGTAGTTCCAGTATTTGCTGATGTATTTACTTCTCTCTCCACAGTCTCACTATGGCACACAAGTATTTCTGAGTGTGCCTGTAACTCCGTCTGAGTCTGTACCCCCCTACCAATCTGTGTCTCCACTTCAGTCTGAGTCTCGACCTCAGAATACCCCCTGTTGCTCCTCTCTTGTCCTTCACCTACCCACTCATCCACCCTCACTCCCGCTTCCTCCTCAGATACCAGCAGACACACCATTGGCTCGATCAGAGTCACATCCCCTCCCAGGTTGCTGCTTAGAATGATGTCAGGAAACAGGAAGTTCTCTGGTTCGAGGGTTGGGTTTGTCACACCAGTGGAGATGGTTAACAGATCCTCCTCCAAGTCGTCCGGCAGGCTCGGCGAGTCACACTCACTGTCTTCACTGGAGAGCAGAGGCGATCTTTCTGGCTCACCCTGGGCCGGTACATCCTCACACTTAAAGTAGTTTGACAGTGTGTGACAGCACTGGACTATATTTCCCATGGCGCCTTTGTGCACAAAACAGCAATACAACTGTGCAGGACCTGAGGGAGAAAAGACTGCAGTGTTTATAGTGACATTAAGCTAGCAGGAGAAACGTAAAGGTACTCTAGTGCTAAATCCAAATGAGTTCTGTTTTTGTAGCTTCAGCCAGCGATTCTATTGGTCATAATAACACTGCAGACACTAAAGTGATCTAAGTTTTGTGTAATTAGCAACCACTTCATCTAGAAGTGAAAGTGAGTATGGTAGATCAAAGCTGGACCAGGATGTAAAACTATAAACTGTGTACACTTCATTTTGTCTTCTAAATAAGTTTGACTTTGTTTGCAGCCTGGATGATTGTTTGGCTGTGTGTGCTTGTTGCCCGCATTGGAAATGTCTTTTAGCATTGTTGCTGTATTTTCAGATCACAGCAATTATTAGAGTGATATAACTGAAATAAAACATTTAAAAATGTAATTATAAGGTTTAATAGAGCGCACTTCTGACCACACCTAACCCACTGCTGGGGGTGGACAGAGCTAAAACGAACTTGAAACGTATATCTAGAGAGTACAAAGAACTTCTCTTGAAAGCATGTTTGAATGGATTGGCTGCACAGCAGCCATTTTGACATGACAGCAAAAAACTCACAGGTGTATTACTTCACTCCACTTAGAGGAGCTGCTATTGTGCATTCTGATTCGCCATCCCTGTTAGTGGGACTCATAATGGAACTGAGCCTACCTGTTATTAGGCCTACCTGTGTTTTTTTCCTGCTTTGACAAGTCAAAATGTCTGCTGTGCAACCGGTCCATTAAGCTGCGAAGTATAAACTGCAAAAGGCTTTGTCACTGCCACATGTGTGCGTCTGTTTGCGTAGCATGTGTCAGTGCAAGCAGCTAAGAGCCTTAGACAACAGCTGATGACGAGATTATGAAGATTATGTAGTGGTGTCACCTTACAGCGGAAAAGAAAGGAAGATCTCAGAGACTAAATCTCATTGATGACTCTGGAATGATGTTGGATATGTGGGAATCCTGGAACACAGATAAAAGGGCATACAGAGTATAAAATGCCTCTAAGTTACAGTTATTTCACTATATAAAAGCAGTAGAATATCCTAAATAGACTAAATTAATGTTTTGAATCCTGAAAGTACCACCTAATATTCAAGCTCATGAGACTCAGTAGTGTAATCGAAAACATGTTAAATATATATCGAACAACAGAAGAATAAAACGTCAGTATCACATTCGCCTAACCAATCTATGGGCCCTACCAGCCAGTGTAGAGAGATAGAGAGACTGCCAGTCTGTGTCATCTTTTCCAGACTCCTCTGCTGTTCATCCTGCAGAAATCACAGGGCCGACTTCCCCAGGCTTTCCTCTTTTGCAGGAGGCTCCCCTGTCCTTGCTGCGACACCACGCTACAGAAGCTGTGTCAGTGCATGTGTGTGTCTGCCCTTCATGGGTGGAGAGGAGCTGTGAGAGAGCACGCAGGCCCTCTATTCACACACACACACACACACACACACACACACACACACACACACACACACACACACACACACACACACAC
>JBBPCS010000226.1:6385601-6397784 GCA_037974645.1 Hollardia meadi
ATGGTGGAACGAGCTCCCCATTGACATCCGGACAGCAGAAAGTCTACACATCTTCCGCCGCAGGCTAAAAACCCATCACTTCCGACTGCACCTTGGCTAAGAAGATGATGGTTTATAATAATAATAATTTAAAAAAAAAATTTGCACTTAAATCCTGCACTTATATGTAGCACTTTGTAGTTTGGCTTATTCGAAGCTAATGTACTTACATGATTCTTGCTGTTCTGGGTTTGTACCCTCATGGTTGAATGCACTTATTGGAAGTCAATTTGGATAAAAGTGTCAGCTAAATGTAATGTAATGTAATGTAATGGATATGGGTGAGTCTTCCCCTGATTGTTTAGGCTCTGCCTTTTCCCAAGTGGACACGTTAGTCACTATTCGTTTGGGTTTTCCAGGGCCAGTTCGGTATCTTTTTTTCCTTTTATTTCGTGAAACTCTTGGCCACTAATATACACCATTCAGAGATTTAATCTTGTCTCTTGCTTCTTCGGGGCGTAGAGCGGGAATGAGGCACCTATTCCAAGTCAATGTATCAAAATGATTTTGAAGCTGTTATTTTAAACTAAAATTGTTGCACAATGTTGTTTTAATTTACATGTTGATATTTCTGTAGACAGCTTGTTTAGATGTGCTTTTAGTCCCTGGCTAAGAGATTACTTTTCCAGAACATAGAAATTGTATATTTGACTTCGAGATGACAAAAATATACCATTTATTTTCTTCTCACAACTTAAGATACTGTTGAAAATCAGTAGTAAGCAATTATTCTTTGTTTTTAACCACCTACCGTTTTTCCTGCAACTCCCACATTGCAGCAAAGTGCTCATTAAGGAACTGCAGCTGCGTGTGATGAATGGTTGCATTTTGATAAATGTTTTCACTTTTTACCCACAAAATCTAAAGGGAGGAGGAACATACAGGATCTTGGAATATCACCAAATCCTGGGGGAGAAGATATATTTTTGATGCGACTGGTTTCAGTGTTTCAGTTTCCCACCAAGTACTGACAGATTACTAATCTGTGTGAGCCAGTGTTGTTGCTTTGGTGTGGGACTCTGTCAAGGATGGGCACAGATAGTCCTGTTTGATCTAGCTGGGAAGAGAGAAAATTGCTTAGAGTGCTTAGAAAATCCTTGGTAGGAAAGCATCAGCTGCTTATCTCTGAAGAAGTAGTAGGCTACATTGTGCGTCGCATGCATTTTCTCTGCCAAGCACAGCCTTCAAGGTTAAAATTAATATTTCTTTTATGTCTTCTTAGAGAGGAAAGGGTTACACCTGTAACTAACAAAGAGAGCGAGCTACAGTGGGGAGGCTTACTGCATTCATCTGTCTGCAGCCTTTTTTTTGTGGTGGGCTTTAGCTTTCTTTGTAAAGATTGGACTGTTGTCTGTCTTCTCATGTTTTCACTTCCCCTTACATCCTTGGCCAAGTCGTCCCATTGTGTAAAAGCACTACAGGGTAATCAGGTGCAACTATTGGTGTTTTTATTATGTACATGGTTTCATCATAGAGATGAGGATATGGGAAAGACAGAGAGGACAATAGAACTGTATAAGCAAAGACAGTGCTAGTGTACGCTATTTAGGTTTGCATGTCTGTGACAAAAGAGAAAGTGCCTCTTCCCGTGTTTGTACAGTGTGTGGTTTCCAAGTTTGTGCCCTGCTTCTGTACTGTTTGTCTACATGTCTGTGTATGCCTTTTAGCCCTCAAACAATGTGGTTTGTCTGTGCAGAAGCCAGTCAGTGTTTGTGTATCATACTGACAGTCAGTGGATGTACTTCATGCCTGTCTGAGATTTGGATGTTTCCTCCTGTTTGTGGCTCTTTTTTTTTTTTAAAAATATTTTTTTAAAATCATTCCTCCCTTCCTTTAACATACACTAATAATCAGGGAGATGAAGGGATGAGAGGAGTGTCGGAGGATGGAGCAGAGAGGGGGTGGGGGTGGGGTGGGGGCACCTCTTTTTCTCTGGAGCATGTGGTGGCTCTTTCCCAAGGTTAGGGAGCAAAGTCCGTTGTGAGGGGAGGAAGTCAAACTGTCACTGGTGCTCCACTTTATCAGTTTCCCTTTAAGATTTACAGCAGTATCATGGTCTACTCCTCTGCACAAGAATCCACAGGCTACTATGGAGAGTGGGGTGCGTACACACACACACACACACACACACACACGCACACACACACACACACACACATGCACACTCACACACTTAGTACCCATCCAAGTCCAGAAGAGGGCAACCTCTCCGCCGTTTATGATGTAACTTCCTGTACTCACACCAGCCCCTGCACTCTCTATCAACCTTGAATGTGAGCAGGTGCAGAAGGTGTATAAATAGCAGCAGCAGGGGGTCTCACACCTCCTAACATTTTGCCCCCCCCCTCCAGTTTTCTGTCTCTGTTGTCTTCACACAGACTTTCAGGCATGAGCTGGAACAGCACTCTCTGGTTGCCATGCAGCGCTGCAGAGAGACATTAACATTCTGAGCACGACAGAGCACAACTGTGGGAACATTTTAGAACATTTGCTAGGAGACAAGTTGCATGTGTATGTTACACCTGCTATTACATGTGAGTAAGATGGTAGTAATGACTCACTATCTCTGCATGACTGTCAATAAATGAATCAAACTGAGTCACTAAATGTTCATTTGCCATTTTTTCAGTTAGTGTAATTACGGTAATAAGCAATTTCATTTAGTTTAATTTCATTTCAATTTTATGTTAAAGGAGCAATGTGTAGTTTGTTCCATAATCCTGCTGACAGACAAACCAAACTTAACCCTAACCCCAACCTCATTGGTGGAGGTAATCAACTAAAATATCAACAGATTGTGAAAATAACATTTTTGACATTATGTCAAAAACGACCTGTGTATTGTGTTGCAGAGGTATCTGCCGAGGTTAGCATGCTAACCAGCTAGCCTCAGTCAATCCTGTCTCATAATACCACTTTGTACCTCAAGAGGTGATAGTGAGTAACTGTATTGTCCAGTCTGCCCTCAGTCCAAACCATTGACAATCAATGGTCCAAACCATTGACAATACAGCATATAAAGATGGACGACATGAGAGCTCCCCAAAACATCTCGATCGACCCCTGGTGGTGGGCTGCATTATAGGTCTCCTCCCCCACAATGATTTCAGGTAGGACATGGGCCAAACTAAAAACATCAAAGTACACCTCAAATAAATTTTTCCCAAAGATGGTTTCTGTCATTTTAGGTAGTTCTTATCACGCTGATGTATGTTCAAGTGTTCATTTAGCTGATCAGTTTGGTTTTATTAGTTATTTACTGCTATAAAAACCGAGTGAAATGCCATGAATCAACAGCTGAGCCCTGGTCACGATTAGGCAGACGGGTGTATAGGCTGGAATTTTGGCTTAATTCTTGTACAATGAGAGGAAGTGGAGACACGTCGTCCAGCTTCCCCTACTGGGTCCCAAGTGGGCTGTGAACCATTCTGACAGGGTTATTCTGATATTTAATAGTGGTGAATGTTTGTTTTTATATACTGTAGGTACAAGCTAGGGCAGATTTTTCTCTTGATTAATCAATTAATGATTTGGTCTATAAAACCTAAAAAAAAAAAAATGGCTGTCACAGTTTTCTAAAGCTAAAAGTGATATTTTCAAATGCTTCGTTTTGTTCGGCCAATAGTCCAAATTCCAAAGATATTCAGTTTACAGTTATAAAAAACAAAGAACAGAGGCAAATCCTCACATTGTACAAGCTGGAAACAAAGAATTGAGCGTGTCACAGTAGGAAAAGCAGGACTGTAACTAATAAAATGAATCATGGCTGAATTCCATTTAGCTGTGTCAGTTTCTATGGTCCTGGTATTGCTGCTGCTGGTTCAATCTTAAACGTTCATGGCTTACTGGGACACTTGAACAGAGCCAACCTTAATGTTAGTGATTTTTGTACGGTGACAAGTCAGAATATCTGCCGTGACAAACTAAAAACCTCTTAAATATTTAAAACAGACAACATGACACCAGAGGTACTTCTCTGCCATTACTAGGCACATTGCATGAATTTAATAAAGTGCAAATCATACAAAATATCCCTAAGCCTTCTAGAGTGACTTTCCTAACCTGGAATACGGCTAGTGCAGTGAAAAAGCAGGTTGCCACTTTGAACAGTACAGTGTGGTGTTCATACACCCACAGGCAAGGCTACTAATTACAGGCAAAAGCCGTGATCAACAGTGTTAAAATCAAAAGGCATCCACATGAAATAGACGCGCTATTCAGTCTCTTTTGACCCACTCATGTCCTCACATTTTTAAAGCACATGCTGCATGTTAATATGTGTCGGTTTGATCACACACTCCTGTGCAACTAACTCTAAATACCTAACCTGAAATCTACAGACAATCACAAGGTTACGTCTCTCTCTTTGTAAGCTTTTTCTAGAATAACTGCAGCAGATGCTTACTGATCTCTGCCGAGACCTGCTGGAAGACAACTTTGTCTATTCATCTTCATCACAGAGCAGTTTCTCCCTCTCCTGCTCCCATGTCCACCCTCCTGTGTACCCTGCTGTCCTCTATGTCCTCCCACTCGTCCTCCAGCCCCTCTCCGTCCTGTGTTCGAATTGGCTGGTTCAAGCGAAGGAGGCGGTATCTAAACGGCACCAAGAAGAGGGCGGGGTCAGGCATAGGGTGTGGCCTCTCTGGTGACGTCACTCTCTCCTGCGGGACACAAGCTCTCACCCGCTCCTCCCTCAAGCTGCTGACACGCCTCCTGTGTCTCGCTTCTGGTAGGCTGGGAGAGGCTGGAGGAGGCGGAGACAAAAGCCAGGCCGAGCCCTCCTGTTCATAATCTTCATCATCCTCATCTTCTTCCTCCTCTTCTCCTTCTTCCTCCTTTCCTTTGACTTCCCCCTCTGCGGCAGGCTCTGTGCTCTGCCGTTGCTGGAAAAGTTTTAAGCGTGCAGTGTGGAGCTCGTGGCAGAGGCTCGTGGTGATGACATTTTGGCGTTGCAGCTCACGACTCAGCAGCGTGATCTTGTGGCTGCGGCGTTTCAGTTCCTCCAGGAAACATCGCTCCTCCTCTCTGAGGCTCCTTCCGAGGGCTGATGCTCTTGCACGGCTGGCCCGCAGCTCCCCACGCGCAGCGACCATCATGCACTGCTGGTCCTCTAGGAGATGCTCAGCAGCCTCACAACGTGCTGCCAGCTCTGCTTCCTCCTCTGGAAACAGACATAAGCACATACAGGATGGAATGAAACATTACACAGATAGAGACAATAGTGTAAATGTTTTGCTCCTTGACTTATCACTCAGTGGAACCTGGCTGGATAAATAAATACATTTAGAAGGTATTTTGCATATCTGTTGCAGAATGAGTTCTTTATCACAGTGCTTGAACGTGACTCCTTTACTGCAATTTTTGCTTTTATCAAGGACTTGCTGGACTAACATTTGACACACATGGATAAAACAATAGTGCTTGTGATACATGTGATTCAGAGCAAAAATAAAAATTTTAAAAACCAAATGAAAGTGCGATGTTGTAGGAAGAAACAGTGCTTTGATTTTCAACACAATGTTGCTACATTTTCTTTTTATGTACTAGTATATGTACATTTTCACGTACTGCAAACATTGACAAAAAATAGAGATGGACGTCGTGTCTCTACTCCCTCCCACTGTACAAATATGAAGCCAAAAAAATCCCGGATAGTGCTGCCATCTTGCGCCGGTGACATCATTTGGAGCCAGAGTCTGCGCAGTAATGATTGGGCAGTGAAGCCGCGGTTATCGAGTTCCCACCCATACACCCGCCCATTCAATTGCAAGCAGGGCTGAGCTGTCAGTCATAACAATTCACCCCCTTTTTCGAAAGCCAAACCACTGAAAACACTTGAACACACATCAATGTGATAAGATCTACCTAAAACGACAGAAACCATCCCTGGGGGAAATTTATTTGATGTTTATTTTGGCCCATGTCCTATCTGATGATTGAGGGGTGGGATTTATGACCTATACTGCAGCCCACCACTAGGGGACGATCAAGATGTCCATCTTTACATACAGTCAATGACTTCACAATCACACAACTCACAATACCTCAACTCAACTTTATGGATAGCTTTTGTCATGGCTGGTACTTGGTGCCAGCACCAATACTGATGGCTTATTGGATCAGTTCATCCCTTTCCCTAACAAATATAATAAAATATAAAAAATGAAGATAACATGGTTAATATAAATAAAGTCTAAATTATGTTTATAGGCTTATCTCACTTTATAATGTAATAATGTATTATTCTAAATTATTCTCCTTCTATCATGAGTTCCCCGTCTTCCTCTGCACAGCTTGTGTGCTTTCCTCTAATTCTGATATACAATTTTGGCATCGCCAACCATTTTCCCTCTTGTCAGCAAAGAGTTGAAATGTCTTACCTTCTGTATTTCTGCCCGGAAACCTGGAGTCCAGCTCACAGCTTAGTTCTGAAACCAGAGGAGAAACACAACAGGCACACAGACAGAAAAAAAAGATCAGACAGTGTGACAGGCCTGTAGTCAAGTGGTTAAGAGACACATGAAGAGATAGAGGGGGGAGGGGGGTGGACAGGTCACCAGTAGACTGACCATGACAGCGCCTCTTCAGGTGTGTGATCTCCAGCTGCAGACCGGTCAGCATGGCCAGGTGCTCCTGCTTCAGGAAGGCGATACCTCTGTCCACACTGGCCACCTGCTGCTCCAGCCTCCCTGCATCCATGGCTCAATCTCCTCAAACCTGCGCACAGGTGCTGGTAGCAGGTGGCTGAATGACCAAGGAAAAGGGGTTTTCTAGTGCTGCATGTTTACATTACACCAATGTCAATTTGAGCGCTGACATAAAATAGTGCTTGGATATTAAACGCCGATTCCATGGAAAAACGCACGCATTTTTAGTGTTATATCACAGCACTAACTCTAGAACAACCATTACTGTTGTGCTTGGTTGTTTGTTTTTGCAACATTTAATAGGCTTATTAGGTAGGGTAATTTTCTTGTGAGCCTATTTGCAAAAATGCCTACACTCTCTCATTTTATCTCATTTATTTTGTTTTAGATTTGGATTCTCGTTCATGCAAGCTGTCTGATTTCTGCACCGTCGGTCACTGATGCTCAGCCACAGCCTGTAACTGTGCAACGTGGCCTACCGTGATGCTGAAGCGTATCCTATTCAAAGCGTTTCACATGGATCCTCGTATCGCTCTGATATCTCTGTCCTTGATGCAGCAGAGATGGAGAAAACAAAAGAGCCGTGCAAAACGTCCAGTGCGCAAAAAGGCACTTTCCTCGTTTTTGTTTTTTGTTTTGCTCTCAGGTGAGCTGTTTCACTGCTGTGGGTGTTTTTTCTTCTTCTTCTTCTTAATGTGAATGAATCCTGCAGCGAGTCAAGAGTCGGAATAACCTCCTCATAACCTTCTGGTTGTACGTGCAGTACGGTGCCGCTGCTGTATTCACAACAAAGCAGCCGGTATGAGGGGTGATAAGTGCCACGATGCAGGAAGAGGAGGAGCTCCGTGGAAATGATGGTACCAGCTGCTGCCATAAGAAATGGATGATTACTAGCTAAAGTCTCATCCTACCTCTGGGACACAGTGTGTGTGTGTGTGTGTGTGTGTGTGTGTGTGTGTGTGTGTGTGTGTGTGTGTGTGTGTGTGTGTGTGTGTGTTTAAGTTTGTTTTTCATCATGCTGGAAAAGTGTATGCATCACATCAGGCTATTATCCTATTTTCTTTTTTTTCATATTTTTATTTAGATTTTAAACATAACAGGAGCATTGATAGGCCTGATATAAATTTAGACACCCCCCCCCCCCCCCCCCAAACTTAAACTTTCTCCAATTATCCATTGTACAGACAGATGATGGTGGAATGAATCAATATACAACGAACGTGGTATACTTAGATAAAGATGTTATGTATTATTGGACATATTAAAAGACAGCTAAATATCCTAAATTAATTAATTAAGTATTATTAGCATAGTAAAGCAAAGTATCATAAGTAAAATACTCTTTATGAAGAGTGTTCCCTTGCAGTGTAATGAATAAAATGCAGTGTAGTAAAATTATTTTAAGTTATTGATTTGTTATTACTAATGTATTTAAGTATTGGCAGCATTCTGATGTGATGAGGGTGATCAAGGTCGCACCAGATTGACTACTTATTTTACTGTTTGGTGAAATGTACTGGAGTAGAAGCATAAAGTTGCAGAAAATGGAAATACTGAAGTAAGTACATGGACAGTCTCAGAAATTCTCTAAAATGAGGGTGCAGGTATTTATATTCATTATCTATGTCTATTTTTATGTGAAGCAATCAGTGCATGTAATTTCTTTATTGTTTTCCTGTGGGAAGGGTGCTTTACAAATAATGTTTATTATTATTATTATTATTGTTATTATTATTGATTAACATGCTGATTATTTTCTCAATAATCGTTTTGTCTAAAATTTCAGATAATAGTGAAAAATCAAATCCTCACGTTTGAAAGGCTGGAACCAATAGATGTTCTGCTTTTCATCACTGTGTGGCATTGATCAGCACTCATAGATATGTTCAGTATGTTTGCTGAGAAGGTTTCAGTGCAGGATGAACTCATTTAAGCTCAGTTCATCCACCAATGTTTTAGGCTAACAATAACTATTCATCAAAGTAAAGAAGAAAAAATTGCAAAATTCAGGTTTATTTTATTTGTTCTGTGTAGTGCTTCGTACTAGTTATCATGCCATCATACCTAAACTTGGCCAGTCTAATCTGGCCATCAGTAAATAAGACACAAATTAATTATTTTAGCAGCAGGTAGATTTTTAATGTTTTTTTCATTGTTGCCATCTGTTTCCTGTGAAATGTTTGACGAGGCTAAGCCTCTCCTTGCTGTCCTCCTGTTTGGGGAGGGGAACAGGCTCACTGTGCAGAAAGGTCTCATAGTAAGGACAGACTTTTAGATGTGCAGATATAGGAGGGATGTCTGCCATATGCCACGAATCCACTGCGGAGAATAGGTGACTAAACTCCCATACCTGGAGAGAAACAGGAGGAGAAAAAGGAAAATATGGATCACAGTTAGTGTGTGATTTGTTATTATAAAACACTAAAATGATGGATTGGCTGAAAGATTTAGTGTGAATATCTCACAGGTTTGGCCCTCCACTTGGCTCCTCCATGTGAGTAGGTCTTCCTCTCCCAGCGGAGGGTGACCATCCCTCTCTCCTGCAGGAGCGAGGAGCACACCTGCCTCATGAGCCAGGACACCAGAGCCAGCTGAGACAGGGACAGGCTGTCCAGGAAACTGGCCATGTGGCACAGCACCTCGAAGGGCAGCGAGCTTAGCCAGTCCTCTCCTCCTCCTGCCTGAACTCCTCTCCTCCTCTGAGCGGTGGGAGAGGAGTCCCCTGAAGTTCTTGGTGACTGGGAGTCATCACATAGTGAGTCTGAAAGTGTCGGACGCAAGTTGAAGCTCCTCAGCTGCTGACTGCGGGGAAGATAAGATACTGGTGAGGATGTCAATCACTGAAGCAAAATACCAGCCATGTTAGTTTTTAAACTCAACTCTAAGATTGTGTGGGGTCACAAGTTTAGCCTTATTTTACTTTAGTGTGTCCTGAATAGTGAGCAGCTTGTATAAAAGCAACATACAGTTCCTGTCGATCTGTTTGTGTCACCTTTGATTACTGCACAAATGGATCAAGTAGAACATGTTTTATAAAGTTCAAAAGCTAGAAATTGCACTTCAATTATCAATTTCAAAGAACAGGATTACAGGTGTACAGGAGTAACATCTCAGCAGGTCACTCAGCTGCTACCATAACTTTGAGATTCTAATATGGTCAATGACACTAAAGCAGTCAGAATTATAGTAGAATAAACAGACTTCTGGCACTGACCAGGCTGCAAATGTTTCACTGAAATTATGATTTCAGTGAAATTATGGCAAACCTTTTAACAAACAGCTGCTTATTTATGCATTCAGCAGACATAAGTAACATTATCATTGCGCGTGTCACCTTTTGGCTCTCTTTTTGGTCTCCACCAACTCCTGAGGGAAATTTCTGGCTCTTTATCTTTGCTAAATTCTCCACTATGTTCACACCATCTAGTCAGTAACTTTGTCCTTCCTCTGTTTGGTGCTGAGCAGGTAGTGCATAGGTTTTTTGATTTGAGCTTTGACCTGGGGGCTCATTTATAAAACGATCAATTTGATCTTGAGTATAAGTAGTCATTTATGTCACTTATGTCAGGGGAAATCAGTTTGAGTATAAATCTAAGAACATTTTATAAATAAGATATTTGAACAGTGAGGGCCGTGTCAGTTTAAACAATGAGCTGAAACATGTTATAACGCTCCATAAAGCCGAGGGGAGCTGCAGATTCAGGTGATATTTCTCTGTACTTTCATCACTGTAAGCAACTCATTTCACATTGTCAAACTGTTTTCACTTTTTCATTTGCTTGATACCTAATTATTATAAAAAATATTAAGTGGTGAAACTATTAAATGACAAATGCTAGACCCAAACATTGGAATCTGGACAGATGAATGTGAGTTGTGCTCACTTGTAGGAGACGGTGGCTTTATGTGTGGAGGGCTGGAACCTCCTCTGGCTGTAGGTGCATCCCAGATACGATAAAGGGCATCTCTGTTCGAACCATCCACTCAGAGATGTCTGGATGTCACTGTGGACATTCCTGTAAAGGAGATGGCAGTTAACACTGCAGTTAAACACACCTGACGTATTGATCCACAGCTGGGGAAAAGGCATTTTGAATCATTTTGATATTCCACAATTATTGAATTCTCAGTGACCGATCAACTGTTATTTTTTTAAATTAAGTCCTATAAGATAAGAGAGACAAACGGCTGAAGACAACAGGTGTGACAGAAGTAAGGAGGTGAGCGTTGGCACCTGAAATGTGTGGCAAACTCTCTGCGGTGGAAGCTGTGACCACAGAGGAAGGTGAAGACACAGCTGGCTCTGCTG
The DNA here is from genome assembly GCA_037974645.1 of Hollardia meadi. Taxonomy (NCBI): domain Eukaryota; kingdom Metazoa; phylum Chordata; class Actinopteri; order Tetraodontiformes; family Triacanthodidae; genus Hollardia; species Hollardia meadi. Next base: position 6,396,597 of record JBBPCS010000226.1, read on the forward strand.
TGTCTGCTGTTCACCCTCTCTGCCTGCAGCTGAAGGTGTAGCTTCAGTGGTCTGTCCTCCATCACCTCCGCCAGGGTCGTCTTCCCTTTAAATGGAGCCGAGCGGAACGAGTGCGTCTGCGTTCCCACGTCAACATAGAGCCCATCGGCTGCCTTTGACTCACTGATCTGCATGGAAATGTATGAGAATGTATTCATTCATGTTTATTTATATAGCACCTTTCAAGTGTAGACATCACAAAATGACAATTTGTATGGTCACCTGAAATCATTATCTACACAAAGTTCAGATACAGGTATTCATGAAATCATTCATCCATTACAGTTCATGCTTTACTTGCTGCTTTTTCCTTGTTAACTATAATAATAGTTAACTATAGTAATATCTTTAAGGAAACTACAAAATAAAAGTAGACAGAGTCATTTCTGAAAGCCTCATGTAGCTTTACTGAATTCCACTTTCATCTCCCTCATCTGGTCATGTGTTTATACATTTTTATTGATGCTGTCATAAATATCTGACTGACCTTGTGACCCATGACCTCCTTCTCGGCGTAGCCCAGCAGGGTGGCTGCTGCTTCATCACTGAACCAGTCCTCTTCTCTGACTCCGAGGTCTGATGTGTCCACGCTGCGAGGCTCACTTTGAGCCCGGGCAGCCGTGTCGTACAGATGAACCCGCCGCCTGTAGTGATAGCTGTCAGGGATCTTAGGAAAGAAATACAAGGGAATATATTACATTAGGAGAGTGCATTGAATACATGTTTTATAAATTTATTATGAGATCAGATTGACTTGTTGATGGTTATTTTAAAGCTGCAACTTTGGACACTTTTAAAGAGTACTGGAAGGAAGAGATTCACAAAACAAAATATTGAAAGATTTTTCCAGCATCTTGATGTGAGTGATGGGATACCACAAAAACACACCATTTTCACCAAAAACCACCAAAATCTGGTGACAGTTTTGGGGCTGTTGCTCATGTTGCCACACCACTGTCAATCAAATCTGATTAATCTACAACATGTATAAGATGGACGTAGCAAGGTGTGCTGTAACCATGTAGCCTACAGAAGCTCTGGGTTGCAGCGAACGGGTTGGCGCCATTTTTGGGACCTTTTTTCACAGCAGTCATTTTGGCATGAAATAGAAAGGTAAACACAGGTGTTACCAATGAAATTAATTAAGGT
>JBBPCS010000226.1:6414471-6427711 GCA_037974645.1 Hollardia meadi
ACACACACACACACACACACACACACACACACACACACACACACACACACACACACACACACACACACACTCACAACAGCGATAGACCCAAGCTGTTTACCCTGATTTTCTCACCTATTACCATTACATGTAGCACATGGTTTTATTCTGTCTGTGTGCAGGCTATGGGGAGGGGTACACTGACATTGTAATGAAAGGAAAGTTAGAGGAAAAGAAGTTCCTGGCATTGTACATCAAGTAAGTTGAGAAAAACAGCAGCTTTTGTTCAAAAGAAAATGCAATCAGATTTTTTTTAAAACTCTATATGTCCAAATATGTTTGGTTTTTTTTTACCTTTAGGGATGATCAGGTCATAGCAGCAGCGAGCCTAAACTACGACCCAGCTGTGTCAGCAGTAGCTCAGAGGCTGGTAGCAGGAAAAGTCATCACGAAGGAAGAGGCTGAGTATGTAAAATCTGTTTTTATGTTCCTTTCTTCTGAACGACAGATGAGTGGGTCTGTTTACAGAGATGTAGAGAGTTTTAATTTACAGTGAACAAACAAAGGGGAACAAAGTATATTATAATGTTTATGGATCTCTAACAGTGATCAGGGAATTACAGGAACAAATCTAATCAAATATTAATAAATTTACTAATTAGAATAATATACCACTGAAGTGACCAAACACTGAATTAATGATTTTTTAAAAATAGATTTTTGGGACATTTTTTCCTTCATTAGATTAAAAGGGGGGACGCCATGCAGATCTTGGATCAGATTCAAAGGAGGGTGTTGCAAATTCAAAAGCTGCTGTATACATAAGTGGTGATATACAACAAGGTGTCCTGATATTCAAAAATAAAAGTGTATGCTGTGGTCATTTACTACAGACAAAAATACATAAATTTTACAAGGTTAGGTAGTGAGAGTTTTTAATCTCTTAATCCAGGATTAAGCTAAAGCAAGTTAACAAAATGCCAGTGTTGTGTTTCCAATTTATTTTCTGCTGCCCCCAAGTGGACCAAAAAAAAAAAATCAGTTAATGCAGGTTTAAGTGACCTTTATATGACTTTATAATCTGATGCTTATTTCTGTGACATTATTATTTCAAATGAAACAGCAACACATGAGAGGAACAAACTGGTGCTAACCAAGTGTGTCAAGTTATGTGAATCCATATAGAAGCATGTGCATCTTTTTTCTTCAGATCAGATGACCTGAGCTGGCTGCAGTTGTCCTGATCTACACTTTCCTCCACTCACCCACCCAACACATCGTCTGTACGGAGTTGACATGCAGCCAGAATATCAAGTCATCTGTCTCTTTGTCACCACCGCTCTCGCCAAGAACAAAGTGTTTGGAGACCTGGATTCAAATGTTTGGTTCAGAGGAGACAAACTTTACTGAGGGCGTGGTGTCAGAATCCACGGTGAAGTTTACATTTACAGTGTTGAAGTATTAAAATGTACGTCATACAGTCATGTGAGGGGGGACTCCACCATGAAAACAACAGATACCTCAGATGGATGGAACTTTTGGGACTTAATACTTAAGTCTTAATACTTTTTTTTTGTAATTATTATTATTATTTAATTATATTTTATCTTTTAATTTTATGGCTTTATGTCTCTAAAAGATATTTCAGTAACAGTCCAGAGACATCACCTTTAAGATGCCTCAGTATGTTCTCTGCTGGGACTGCTGGAAAAACACAAGTGACCTTAATGGCCACTGTGGCCCAGTCAGTGAGTCGGAGGGGGGATTAGGAGAACAGAGGGGGTGTTCAGCTCTTTGAAGCAGAGATGCTGAAATAGGCAACGGCAACAGAACACAGCAACATGGAACAATAGGCCTTCGACAAACAGCACAAACAGGCAGTGTGGCAAAACCTGCACAAAAGAAATGCTGTGTTTTCCTCTCTTCCCCCCTCCGTCTCTCTGCTGGTTTATCGCTGTCTTTACCTCACCACCTCTACATTTACTCTTTGCTTCACTCTCAGTGCATTTCCTGTGTAGCAGACTTTTCAAGGCCAGTACCAGTTATGATATTTTAGGACTGAATGTGCCAGTGGTTAGACAGGAAAGTCCTGTTTTCTTGGCCATTTGAGCAAATTAAATACCCGACAAAAAAAAAAAAAAAATCAAGGTTCTTCAACAGTTTATATGACAATTTATATTGTCTGCTGACATCGTCAAGCATGTTAATTATATTGTTAAGGTCACGGATCATTAAGGATCCACTCTTGAAGCTGATTGTATAGTAATTTACATCCAGTCAACACTGACGGCCCTGATATTCCTGCAACCTCACATCTCTTGAAGATTATTATACTGTCAAGTAACAGCCTAAAATGAAAACTGTATCTACCAGGACTTTAAGCATTACCTTGTGCCCAAACGCATTGTTACAAATAAATAATGTAGCATATCATGAGTTCTTGAGGTAAGAAAAAATACCAGTTTTGTTCTCCTGAGGGCTTGAAGAGAAAAATGTTCTTTGCCTCTTATAAAACACTGAACATCTGTCTTCATTTTAGTGACAGCTTTGTTAACAATGCAAAGTGAACCCTGGTGCCCAGGGAGAAATAACAGGGATGCACTTGTCATTGAAACTTTTTGTCTTGTGTGTCACTTTGTTCATGCATTAAAAAAAACAAAATCTCAGGCACAAACAGCACCGTCTCTTGCGCGTTCATCGACTCGTCAGTGTTGGAGCATCTAATTCATTCAGGAAATGCATGACTTTTCTGCCATCTGTTGTCCAGCAGCGGTGGTGTTTCTAAAAGTAACTTTAAGCCTCTTTGTTTATTCGGTTCCAAAATTACAACAACAAAAAAAGAGTCACATAAGATAGATGATCTTCTTTTGCACGCTACATCTCAGAGACAGCAACAGTGATTCAGTAGTTTGCCAGGATAAAAACAAACCACAGAGACATCTATACATCTATGGAGGCAACAAAATTTTAAAAATTCACCTTGAAAATATTATTAACACACCACTGCTACCTGCCATTCAGTTAGGACTTTAGGGTGAATATAACATTTGTGTGTATTTGAAGAAGTTTATAGTCCCTTTTATTGTTAGAATAAGTAGAAAGAGAGAGGGGCGTATCCCTGGCTGGATTCAGGACATTTCACATGAGATCAGCCAATATGCTGAACAGTTTGAGCTTTTAAACACATTTTATTAGATGGTGTGACAGCATCAATGTTAGTCACATTTTCACTGCTCCACTCCACACCCACTGTGGGGAATGGCTTTCTGGGTATTTTGTAAAAGAAAGAAAGAAAGGAATTCAATGGTATTATCCTGATTGGGTTTCAGTCCACAAAGATCACCTTTGGGTCTCTTCTGGACGCGTTACATAATTTAGAAGCACAAGATAAACAAAGTGCAGATCCTCTATGAAGTTTTTAACAGGCCCATTCAGCAGGAGGACGTCCTTTCCTCGTCCACTGACAGTCGTGGCACCATGATGCATATTTTGTACCGGACAGGGAAAGCATTTTGACCAAGGTTGGACTGGCGACATACTCCGTTTCTCCGACTTCATAGCGGCGCCCGAGGATCTTCACTCTGTGCCTTACAGTGGCTGCCTGAGTTGACTAAAACCATAAAGCTCTCATTTTCTTCTTTAATTCACACTCTCACACTCGTTGGTCCGATCCAGTCAAAGTTTTTTTCTCTTTGCTCTCGTTAGGAAAGGTCTGTCTTAATGCATACTGGATTTCTTTTAACAGAGCCTCTCTGTGTGAGATGTAACGCTGCCGCCTGTTGGCCCTGTACAGCTCCAGCCTCTTCTCCTCAGCCTGGGGGTCCTCCAGCACTCCCACCCACCTCAGGCTCTCCCTGGTCTGTGCGCTGAGCTCATCCACGTTCCCCTGCGCCGGAACTCCACTTCCACAGGTTTGGTTTGTCGCTGTGAGCAGTGACGGTGAATCCTTGAGGTGTTTTTTGCTCCTCCGGCCGCTGCCAGCAAGCTGTTCTCCATCCTTCTTACTGGTAGTTGTGAGTTTGGGCAGCTGGCCCCTAGAAGGACCTGAACACCGAGGGGGCAGCAGGGACACCGACAAGGTCTCAGGAGGCAAAGATACAACTTGAGGTTTCTCTGTAGGGAGGCAAAATACACATTTAGGCACATGCACACTACCAAACAAACACCAGGGTTAAGATTACTAATGACTCCCTCTGGAGTTGGAGGACTACTGGCTGGGTATACAGTAATGAGCTGTAATAGGCAAGTGATAGGAAGTGACACTGGTGGCCTATTATCTATTCAGCCCTGCAGGGAGTCCTCTACCATCACCATATGATCATCATATACCATATGATATGACTTTACACATTACAGTGACCTTTGTTTGAACTCTCAAAGCGATGATACATTAGGGTCAGTTAAAAAAAATAGCTTTTCCAATGTTTCAACTCCGCAGATTGACTAATTACAGATGAATGCTGCGAGGGAGAGTTTAGGGCTTTCAGGCTTTTCGTTGTGTGACAGTTTTATATGAGAAAACTTTCTGTGTTCGTTGGCAATGTTCACTCCATCGGGAAACCTAGAGGATCTGCTTTTAATAAAATGTGTCACAATAATTTCATTTCCTTTACTGCAACAAAGCCTCGAGTCTCAAGTCTATTTTTTTAATCCTGCATTTTTGTGATGGGGAATACATGATGATTTCATTTATCCAGATTCCAATCTGGTTTGACCTGTCATGTTTGCAGGCAATGGAGTCTTGACATGTGATATACATTAATTATTGTTTTTAGGCAACTTTGAGTAAGTTTGTATTTGAGGCTCCATAAACCAGTCAATGTGTTCTTTTATAGCAAATGCATGGACTCCTTATATACTGAAGTGGCCTCGGGGTTTAATTTAATTCATAGTAATATGTCGATAATGGATTGGTGATTTATTGACCATGATGGAACAACAACAGGCTTGTTATATGCATGCCTACTTTTCTTTACTATTCTGCAGTATAATACCACAACAAAACAATCCCATCCCATTAAAATTTCCTTAGCTTTGAAAAGTATAATTATTCATTTTTGAAGAACTGAATTCTAATTATTAATGAAGCAATACTTTGTTGTTGTTTGTACTTGGTTTATCCTTACTGTTGGGTGTTTTAAACTTATTGAAGCATGATGTTATTGAAACTGCTGTTCTCGGGATGTAAAATACACTTAAAGTATGAATGAAAATACTTAAAGGAAGCGTCATTTTGATTACTGGTAAATTGTTGATCAATCATCTTTTGTTTTTTTTAAATGTCAGAAAATAACATAAAATGCACATCACAACAGCCCAAGGTGATGTCTTCAAATTGCTTGTTTTGTCTGACCAAACCATCAAAACCCCTAAATATTCCTTTTAAATACAGAGAAAAATCCTCATATTTCAGAAGCTAGAACAAGTTTGACATTTTTGCTTGATAAATTACTTTAGACTTCTGTTTCACTACATTTCAGAGGCAATTATTGTGCTTTTTACTCCTCTATTTATTTGAAAGCTGTAGTTTTAGCGATTGAAATACTAGTCTGAGTTTATAAATTGTGATGCATTGTTACAGATACAGTGTATAAAGTATAAATTAACTCTATCTCTACCAAATACAACAGTAACATGTTGCTATCAGTAATAATTAAAGCTATAATATAATGTGTCACTGACTATGGACATTTCCCCACATACTGTATGTACTTTTACTTTGAAGGTATCAGTTAATTTTGCTGATAATTCTTTTATCTAAATACTATATTACTTTTTCTTGTAACGTGTTATTTCTACATTGTGGTAGCCTGGTGCCACTATTTCCTCCACCACTAAAAAAGTGTATTTACCTTTATTTTCTGGAGGAATGGTGGAGGCGGTGGCTTTGTTTCTTTGTTTCTTCTTTTTCTTGTCAGAGCTCCTGGATGACCGGAGGTGCTTACAGTTTTTGGCCTCTGGCATGACGTAGGTCTGTGCTGGCTCAACAAGTTAAAACCGAGTCTGAAGACGATTTGTGCCCGAAGATTAAAAAAAAAATGCTTCTCAGATGAATCCTCTCACTTACTGAAAGACCATTACATTGGGGAAATTTGCAACAGCGGTCTTTAATATGACTTTAAACTGCAAAAAACAAAACAAAAAGAAATGTAGTAAACTAATCCTGAACACAGAGACCTGGAAATCTTATCGGCAGCTGTTGTTGAGACACGCAGCTATAGGTTTAAAATACGTTAAGAACGAGGTTTATAAAAATACACATAGGCTACATTTAATCAAAGAGCATAAAATGTTGGAAAATGTTGGATTGCTTAATGAAGTAATCCGCCGTTCTTCTTCCGGTATACGCAGACTCGTTGCCCAGTGACGCGTCTCCATGGCAACAGGACACACATCGTGCAGCTTAACCGTTTTCTTTTTAATACTAGAGTTTTTTTCTTTTTGTTTTTTTGTTTGTTTGTTTTTTAAAAACTCTAGGCTGTTTGTTCTGGTAAATAAATACCAGGAGGTCTACTCAGTATGCTAACATTTTGCAAAGTTAGTAGGCTACTGAGACGACAAAAGTTTATTGGTCACACTTTACACTGTCACACCATAGACCTACATAACTATTTATATGAATACAATAAAGATATACACGATATTAGACCACCCAATTTCTGATTCCGATTCTGGACACTAGTATAAGGGTAGGCCTATGTGAAAGCATACAGTACAGGGGAGTCCATGTACAGTAGCGTGCCAGTAGGCCTACTGAGTAAGTAGGAGTCGGTAGCCAATAAGGTAGACAAAGTCGTTGTGCAATTATTTAAAAAGACAAGACGAAAAAAATATATCCAAAACGCGCTTAAGAGCGCATAAGAGATATGAGTTTGAGGAAATATTTTAAAGTTGTCCAAAGTAGTAGGCTATATAATGGGCCATAGGTAGGTAAACATACAATACTTAGCCAAAGAAATGACCCCGACGTGATTTGAACACGCAACCTTCTGATCTGGAGTCAGACGCGCTACCGTTGCGCCACGAGGTCTGCGTAACTCTTTGGTAACGAAAAGCCCCTTGACCCCACATATGACGTGAATGTGGCGTACTAACAGGTGTGACCTATTCAAATACAAGCCACGAAACTTATCAAATTAGTAAATGTCTTGAGCAAAAGTGTTGAACCTATCATTACACAAAGCATTTTAACATTTGAACACTTTGAATGGAGTCAATGAAGAGTGATATATGAGACTACTCCAGTTACAGCCACTGTATACAAACATGAAGCAAGTGAAAACTGTTTTTCTCCACTTTTCTAAATGATCACACTGCATCACTGCAGTACTAAGTAACTCGTATTTATAGTAATAAAGTGGATATGCTGCTATTGGATTTATCAGGCTACTTTAAAATATTAGGCCTGAGCATTATGTATTTGCCTTTTGTAATTTGGAGTCTATGGATGGTAGATATGAAATCCCCTCTCTTCCTATCCTTTCTCCTTTTATGACATGTTTTTTTTCCCCATATAAGCCTACTTTTTGGTTGTCTTGTGAGTGAGATGTAGGTTGGTGACTGTTGCTGTTGTAAAACCTTTTGATACATATGCTATTTGTGATACTGGGTTAAACTTGACTGTAGTCAGCAATTGGGGGTACATCATAAGTGATTTATATTTCACCTGCTTCTGAGACAATTTGACAAATTTGATCATTGCAAGCATACAATTTCAACTATAGCCTGTGCTCCCTGCCCTCACAGTGAAATCAAATCTCAATACAAGTGAGCAAAAATGATCATGAGATGAAACCAGAGCAGTGTGAGACCTCTTTGTCCAAAATATTTTAAGCCTTTAGATAAATTGTCCTTTAGTCATTGATAAGCTGTTTGTTCTGGTATGACCAGTAGGCTATGGTGGCTAACAGCTAACTTTGGACGGACATTGCGTAACTGACATTGCAGTCAGTTTAAGGGCTCTTCTCTACTTGTAATACTATCACACATGTTTTCGAATTTGGCCTACTATTGCACAGTGGCAGCTTTTTAGTACAATTTAAACCATTATTCAACGTGCAATAGCAGATTCGTTTGGTGTGGTATTTCTGGCCATATGGATTAAAGTCCAATATTCACTCTCCTTTTAGCTCTGTTTTGGTCTCCACCAACTCCTGAGAAAAATAGTTGTCTCTTGAGTGGCTAAATGCTCCACTATGTTCACCAGGTTGTTGTTAACTTTGCCTGTTTGATAGTTGTTGCTGAGTAGGTAGTTTACAGTGGGTCTTTAGAGCTTTTTCCACTGAAAACAACTGCCAGAAAACCAAAAAAAATAAGGCTGAATCTCGCTAAAACGCTTTGTAGAGCTAAAACGCCAGGTGATAATTCTCTGAGAATTTGTCATTACAAGTGACCCTGTACGCATACAAGCAATCATGTGATTGAAAAAATTTATTATAGCAGCTTTAAACGCAATTTTTAAGTACATCCTCATAGATACTATTGCTTTATCTTGTACTGCTGATGGACTGTACTGTAGACACATGCACATACACAGAAACTGAACACAGAACAGAACACACATGCTGAATTTATTAAGTTTATAGATTATAGATTTTTTTTGTACAGGTATAATAGATCATTTATAGCCAACACAAAGCACATTTTCACACAACCTTTGACCCACAATTCAGTATTTACTCTGCTGTGTGATTGGTTGTGTTTATATGTGTTGTAATTCGTGCCCCTGCTCACGTCTTGTTCTGATGAGCTTGCAAGTCACGGACTTGGTGGTGGTGTTGGGGGGGGGGGGGGACTCACATGCTTTCTCCATCTGATGTGGGACGTCATTATACAAACAGATTCTGAGTTGCAGTAAGTGCACTGGCATCGGCAAAGCTTTTACAAACACATCAAATTAGAATTTGTTTGGAGGGGACTTGTACAGAAAAGCCTACGAATCATGGTGAATATTTTACAGAAGGGGGTTTAACCTTTGTAGTATACCTCCAGAAACTATGTATAGCATTGAGTACATACAGTTCACATCATCTTACATGTTGAAGCAGGGTTTTCACTGTCAAATATGTGAGGGGAACAAATGTAAAGTATATCTTATTCTTTCTTTTATTTTCCACCATAGACATTTAAACCCAATCAACCAGCCACCAGCTATATTTGATATATTTGACTGAGCTCATAATAAAGATTCCCAAATATGTACACAGTATGTACATGTTTGCACAGGAAGCTACTCATACCAACGCTGTGATACGATGAATTGTCTTTCCTTTATTTTGAAGACTGATCCTAAATAATGTTGCCTTTAGTTAATGCCATAATGATGATCGCTGACTCATAATGATGTCCACCTCCACAAATGCCGAAAAATAGGACAATGTGGCTGAATCAGTAAGCAGTGAAGGTTACAGGTTAGCTAGCAGTGAGCAACTGGAGTGATTTACATTTCCACAGAAATAGCATCATGTCTGTGTGGAGGGAGGTCACTAAAGTGTCGTGGTAAGTGCAGTCATTTATAAAGAATTCAGGAATTTACCAGAATTTTATCATAATGTAAATATGACTACAGTCAGAGTAAATCTGCCTTTAGTCATATTTTCTGTGAAAAACTTGTCATAAAACAGGCAGAGGAAGGAGAAGACATGTGAATAAGACAGTGGATTTGGCCTCATGAGGATTTGCTGTGTGCTCACTGTGTCAGGTGACAGTGAGGAAGCAGTGTGCTGCAGAGTGACAAGCCAAGGTTCACAGGAGAGAGAGAGAGAGAGAGAGAGAGAGAGAGAGAGAGAGAGAGAGAGAGAGAGAGAGAGAGAGAGAGAGAGAGAGAGACCTTGAAGTGTCTGTGTGTGTCAGCGTTGAGAGAGTAACAAGTTCATCTTGACCTGCTGATGTCTCTAGAAGCCATTTGTGGATTCATACGCTGTCTCAACACAGCAAACGTTTGTGCAATTAGCCTAGTTGCACAAACGTTTGCTAATTTAGATGCAGGTTCAAACTAAAACCTTAACAAACAGTGTCTCATCCTGGACCTTTTAAATGTTTACAGTCCATGATTTTCATTCTCCCTGAGACTTTCAACACAGATAAGTCAGAAGCGGAGTTGCTGCACATGTAATGTCTATATCATGGATGTAGCATTCCTGACGTCACTCAGGTTTCTGAACATGGCTAGATTATTCTGCTAGGAGCAAAAAATAAGATGCTTCAATTAATTTCACACTTAAATTTATGAATATGCAACATGTACACACAAAACTGAAATAAAAAAACCTTAAAACTAGATTTTGACATAGAGGGCCTCAAGATAATCCATTGAAACAGGACGCACCTTAAAGGTGTAATGTGTAAGAGGGTGAGTCTCCTTCCCAGGTCGTCAAATTCTAACACTTTGCATTGGTAGGTCAAGCGTCAGCATTTGAGACTCAACAATCAACTGTCACGCACACATTGCACCCTTAACACTAACCCTGTGTGGCAATAGCACATGTAAAGATAGATTAAAAATCAACTAAACAAAACAGTTCCACAGCAATATCTGTCTAAAGTGTGCTAACATTAGCCACCATAAGCTAGTATCAGACCAGACCATTAACTGTAAAATAAAGATGGATGACATGAGAGCTCCCCAAAAGTGAAGCCAAAACATCTCGATCGCCCCCTTGGTGGTTCAAGTACACCTCAAACAAATTTTTCCCAAAGATGGTTTCTGTCATTTTAGGTAGTTCTTATCAAACCAAGGTATGTTCATGGGCGTGTTTGTGTCTGGGTGGGAACTCGATACCATGGTTCCACTGTCATTTTGGTCCAAGTGACATCACCGGCACAAGATGGTTGCACTTGGATGTTTTGGCTTCATTTTTGTACACAGAGAGAAAGATGTGTGTCATTGATCTTTATATATGTCAAAGTACCGGACGCTGTATGCTGCAGCAGCAAAACCTCTGAATGTAGATCTACCTAAAAGAACGAGGGTGTGTTTTAATGATTAGGAATTCAACTTATCATTTGTAAGAGAAAGAATGTGATATTTCTTTTCTTCAAACTTACACAGTCTCACTCTTATTATATTATGCCAAACCATTTGCCACACAGTGCACCTGAGGTTTTTGGGTGGGCACCGAACTGTTTCTCATGTCGGGTCTCATGTTTATTTTATTGTTGGCATATACTTTTTTCTTCATCGATAAAATCCAATCTTAGTTGTCATTGTTTTATTTCTGCTTTTGGTCTGATTCCTGTATGAGTCCATTAGGTTTTACTTAATCCCAGCACAATCTTTTTTGTAACCCTATAACCAAGTGTGTTTACTTGTGCAAATAAATCAACTTAATCGACAACATATTTGGGACCTATTTGCTGCCTCTTAACTGTAACTTCAGAGGTCAAATAAGTAGCCTTGTTATAGAACTTATTCTTCATAGAAAAGAAGTTGGTGTAAGAAATTGAAGTATATTCCTTCTTTGCCACTTATTTTTGGCCACATTCTTTCTGTCTAATCATTATAATACTCAACATAACAAATGTAACGCTGAACATTTTTAATTAGGTCAAATGACTCATGCAACAGATTCACAATAAGTTCCGTTCAGACAGATCAATTAAATGCAATTGAATCAGACATTTAAAATAACACAAACATATAAAATCCAGACATAATATGCAACATGAGACAGAGAATAATAAAAACATGACGACGTGGAAATAAAGCAGTTTGCTCGCATTAATGGAAAGCTTGTTTTAGACTTGTGCGGACGTCAGATCCGTGCAGATTCTGACGTCCGCCTCTCGTGCTACTACGTCATTACGCTGCCAGCTGATCGGAGTGGGAAGCCGGGTGTGTGTCTGACGTGTGTGCGTGTGTGTGTGTGAGAGAGAGAGAGAGAGAGAGAGAGAGAGAGAGAGAGAGAGAGAGAGAGAGAGAGAGAGAGAGAGAGAGGACTGGGGCAGGAGTTGTGTAAAAGGGGCTGAAGTCCTGCGCTGCGTCCTCCTCCTGCTGCTGCGCTGAAAAGTAGTCTCGCCACCAGACACATAAATGCTACCAACCCGTTTTATATCGTGGATGTAAAACAAATAGACATGACTACGACACACCCTGCTGGAGGTCCAGGACTCTGCCGAGCGGTGGGCGAGGCAGCCTGAACTCCGCTGGACGGTTCAGACGCGCTGGCCGCGCAGGAGCGACCCGGCCGGTGGTCAAGGTGGGGCGTATTCCTGGCTGTGAGGCTGTCTGTGTGCTTCTGCTGGCTAAATTCTTGTTCCTGTCAGCCTGATGTAGCCTGTGGCGGCTTGATGACCCAGTTTGCGTGGAAACGGCGACCTGGGGAAACGTCCTTAACACGACTTTATTCAAGAAAAAATTAATCTCTGCAGGTCTGATTTCTGCACATTTTGGCGTCGTCAGATTCTCGAGGATATAGATTTGATGTTACTGGAGTTCTGGCTGAAGGCCTGTCAGTGTGTCATTTAGATCGGGCCCACTGAGCAGAAATATGGGCAACCAAGAAATTTGACCACAATCTTCCACCTCCTGTAAACATTTAATCGACATTTAGATGATTGACTCCGTGTAACCGTGGGCAGATGATTTGCTAAAAGTGCAGCATGGAGTGTCTGCAGTTGCATTTATTTTATAAAGGCAGATGGCAGCTGAAGGGCTGATTGAAATGTGTTACAAAGTCAGTATGTCCAAATGAATGCAGAAGAGAGCAGAAAAGCCAGCAAAGGCACACAGACATCATGTTATCAGTGCTAAAGAATTTACAGATTTGTGTGTCATGACTGCCACATTTATAAAATGTTGAAACTTGAAACTCTATTTGTTTAGTCATTTGTTAGCATCTCACTGTCAAATGTTGGATTTCTCGGCTACAGTGGAGGTCTGCATTTACATAATCTAAACTTGTCAAAAAAGTCAGGATTCATAGCCGAGTGAAAATTGCTGAGTTCATAATAGGCCAAGGAAAAAGCCTGTGCTCAAGTAGGGGATAGGTGAAAATCAGGAAGGTAACTGGGGCCGAGTCATTCCTCAAAAATGCGATGACACCAGCAGTCATCTGGCAGACCTTTCTTCAAATGAAAGCTTAGTTTCTAAACAAGAGTATCATACTATAGCTGTTTGTAAGGACCAGTAACACATTCTTAAAGCAGATGATGTAACAAAATATTTAGGCCACTCTGTCCAGCTTGGGGCTCTCAAGTCTCCTCAACTCATAAATATACAGTTCTTTCCAGTCTTTTACACTAATATCAAACATTTTAAAAG
>JBBPCS010000226.1:6427811-6450836 GCA_037974645.1 Hollardia meadi
CAAACATTTTAAAAGCAAAGTGCAATGATATATAAGTGGTCTTTCTCTGGGATGAGTGGTTGTGTGTGTGTGTGGGGGGGGGGGGGGGCTTACTGTAGTGCAGTCTTACATAATTGTACAGCCAGAGTTCAGTGCACCGGTAGGAATGCGCAATAGGCTGTGTCACGAGCTGCATTTGTGCCATTGCAACCTGGAGCGTGACATAAGCCACTCTGTCAATGACGATCACATGGCAACGACAGGGTGTCAGTTAAAAAGCTACTCATCTTGTCTACATGTGTTGCAGGAAAAATAATCTCCTCTGTGCTGTTTCATTGCCTACATTTGCAGAAGTGAAGCCATCTTGCTCAACTTGGGTTACACCCTTCATTCCTCTTGCGTGCCTTGTCAAGGGAGGATGGGGCAAGAAGGGATGTGTTATGTACGTTCATTTAAGAAAAAAAAAAAGGAAAAAGAAATCCAGTTCTCTCAAACAAAATGGCACACACTGCCGGAGGACAGGCTTACAGGCCTCAGGCAGCACATTACCATCTCCCAGGATGTCATGAATTCAGAATGGCATTCAGCTATTCCTCTTAGTAAAACCACCTGAAACCCTTTACTTGTAGTGATCTTGGGGTTAAAGTTGGGACACAAGTCAGACGGCCTTTAAAGTCCAGCACACAGCGAGCAGCAGAGCATAAGAAGAGGCTCTCTGCTCTATGATCAGTGTGTTGCCAAAGCCACCGCCCTTTCCCTGTCTTTGTCCCCATTCCCAGTCTAAAATGATCAGTCTATATTACAGACTACAATCTGGGGCAGTAAACATTCTCCCACTGGGCCACACCCACAGGAGAGGAATGTACCTGAATGGATGTATGTAATGTAACTTTAATTATCGTGTGTTTCCATTCACAGAACTAAAGCAGCAGCATGAACGTCTGCAACTTCATGTGTCAATTCTGCAATTCTTCACACTTTCCTGTGTAGTTTTATTGCAGATGGTCAGACTGATCCTTGAGGTGTTGTATCTCGTCTCGTGTAATAGCATGAACCCAAACATGAAAATGTCAACTGAGTGGGCCCGTAGTACAGAAAGAGGTTTGCTGCTTCTACCTGCTCACATCTGATCTTTTATTATTTTATCTTTCTGTAATACGATCTCATAAAGACAATCTCCCAAAGAGTTAAAATGTCAGTAATTCCTCCTTGCATTGAACATTATTCATTCACACCCTCCTGTTTACACACCATCATAGCCATTTCTCTGTGACACGCACATCCTGCCCATTCAACTCCAGCGTGTATTTCCTCTTTCTTATCTTCCCTGCCGTGGCTGAGAATGCACGTCCACAGGCCCCGATATGCTCAGTCTTGTGTATTAGACTGTGTTATCTCTTTTTACACTGTTGCGTATAAAAGCCTGTCTCAAGGCCTCCACACTGACTTTCATGTGGCGCTGTCTGACTCCCTCGCTCGGATAAGGCCCGAGACAGAAGGCAAAAGGCAGAGGGGAGGCGAAGGTGATCCTGACAGAGAAGCCACGTCTGTCCTTGTCTGGTGCAGACCAGATGGAGACGGGTAGATACATAGGGGATGGGTGAGGGATAGGGGGATGGAAAAGAAGGAGAGACTTTGCGAGCCCACAGCAGCTGGATGGAATTTCTAACATACGCAGCTGGAATGCCAGGAATGCAGGACAGTCTGATCTGACCGAGAAAGAGGGTGGAGAGGACAGACAAGTCAGGAAAGACCAAAAGAAGAGAAGAAGAAGAAGTGATATGATAAAGAGTGGCACAGCAAAAAAAGGCTCAACACTGCCCGTCATTGTGAACAGATACAGAGTCACTGTTAGTGGAGACTGTCACACCATGGAACAAATAACTAATTCAGTTTCAGTTTGAGGTTTTGGCAGCCATAGTCAACCGTTATGGCTGTCAGTGGCCCTGTGTGAGGTCTTGTACTGTACGTCCTGCTCCCTGACTTCATTCAGACTGACACGAGTGCGTGTGCAGGCCTGTGGGGGAGGATGGTGGCGGTGGTTCGCTTAATGATCCTGATGTGATGAATGACGGCCTTCTTTCGCTAAACATCCATCGTCTTCGAGACCTGCTGCCTACTTTTTTGCAGCGTTCACAAAAAAATCATGTCGGATCAGTCTTGCTGCCTTTTTCATTTGTCATGCTAGCGGCGTGTCAGTTTCTGGGGATGGGAATGCCGTTCTGTCAGTCTGTCGGTCCGTCAGACCACCACTTTGGTCCAGACTGTGATATCTCAACAACTGCTGGATGAATTGCAATGAAATTTGGCACAGACATTCATGTCCCCCTCTGGATGAACTGCAATAACTATGATGATCTCCTAACATTTCATCTAACTCCATCATCTGGTGAAATTTCTGTCCAACATTTTGTTTTATGACAAAATAATAACTTTCCCATCAGCCTCAGTTTCACTTTGCTATTTAGTAAATGTTGAGCAGCTTGCTACAATAAACTAAAATGGTAAACCTGCTAAACATCACCATGTTAGCTTTGCCATTGTGAGCATGTTAGCATGCTGACGTTAGCATTTAACTCAAGTACAGCCTCCCAGAGGCACTAGCATAGCTGTATTCAAAATCACTACATACTGCAACTGCCCTTATAGATTACGCACTGTTGCATGCAGTATGCACACAAAAGATAAGCATGGGGTGTGGTTGTAGAGCAGCAAGAAGTGAAACAAACCAAGTACTGGAGATGTACCACGACATTCAGCAAATGAGCCTCAGCTTTGACTGCAGACTCCTGAAAGAGGAGAGGTGAAAATCCTGCAGTCAGTGGGGACATAACAACAACTTTCATTGGAAATGATGGCCAGCAGCTAATCACAGTAATCGCTTGCATCACTCACTATTTAAGAAAACAGTGAAAACATGATTTTAGAAGATATTTGAGATTTTATTTTGATTTGGAAATCTAAATCTGGCACAGCCCCAGTATGTTTCATTTAGTGGTTTAAAAAAAAAGATAGGAGTGGCAGATTTGATTATGGGTACTTGTGTACATCAGTCACAAGTCAGAACAGGCAGTCAGGGCCTGTATGCTGATTGCTGACTCACCCACTTTAAAAAAAAGAAGTCATGTGTCATGTAGATAAATTTGTCAGGAGGTGGAAGCAAATCTTATCAGTGTTTTCCATGTACAACCAGTGTATTTTCCATATTGATGATCACTGTTATGGAAATGTTTCATGGAATAGAATTTACTCTCTGGTCCTCTCTGGAAGATCCTGCAGTAAAATCCAAACTAAGTGTTAGATAGTTTGATTTCACCCCATAGTGGTGTCTGTAAAAGTTTGATTAGTCCTTTTGATTGTAACCTGAAATCCCCCTGCCGTGCAAAGTCTACAGGACACATACCTGAGGCTATTCTGGCTCTCTTTACTGCAGGAATGTACAGCATGTGTTACTCGTTGTCAACCAGACAACAAGTGGAGCATGTCCTCAATATCTCAAGATCACTGCAAGATTACATTCTTTGAACCAAGAAAAATACAGACATACTTTCGCTTATTGTGTTACTCTTGAAGTGGTTAGTTATCAAACTTTCAGTATGTTTAGCATCACTGTGATTTTTTTTTTATTTTTTAAATGCAGTCATCGGAGAACTGTTATTCATTAACAATAATACAATTAACAATTAACAATAACATCTGCTCCAAAAATGTATCCATACCTTAAGGTCTGGATTGGAGAGCTAATCCTTAAAATGTATTCAAGTTAAGTTTTATGTGTTTTCCCAACAAAATCCCAGTCTACATTCTGTGAGGCTATATTTCGGAACAATGGAGCTTTTAGCAAAATGCTGTTGGCATACTAAAATGACGCTAGATTAAAGGTTAAAGGATCACCAGAGTTGACTATGTGCATATGACAATCCATTCATCCATCCAATCCATTCCATTCAATAGTTGTTTCTCAAAAACAAATGTCAACCCTAATGATAGCATTTGAGTAAAGGTTAGGGTATCATTAGGCTTCATTGTCTGTCTGTATAAATTTTCATAGCAATCTATCATGTACTTGAATTATTTCAGTCTAGATCAAAATGGTTGACCAACTGACATTGCTGCTAGCATGGCTAAAAATGACACCAAAGGGCTTTAATTTACACATGATTAATCTTATATGTATTTAACTTTAATAATTTAAATCTCGTCAACTGTAGTTTCGGTTGGAGAAGCTGCTTGCCTAAAGCATGACAGAACTACTGTACTGATCACGCCCCAAACTCCAGATTAAGCTGCTATTTTAAGTAAGCTAGCTACTAGGGTTGAGCTAGTAGTCGACTAAAACGAGTAGGTATTTCGGTAGGCCTACAGATAATGTGACTTTTACGAGTATGATCCAAATAAAATGTATCAGTATACGTACTTGTGATTAAGGAAAATTCTCTTTGCATAGCTCACTGAAGTTTATCCATTAAGCTACTATCTTAAGTAAGCTAGCTACTAGGGTTGAGCTAGTACTCGACTGAAACGAGTATTTCGGTAGGCCTACAGATAGTATCATCCAAGTAAAATGTGTCTATCCGTACTCGTGATTGAGGAAAATTCTCTTTGCGTAGCTGACTGAAGTTTATCCATTCAAGTTGATAAAAAACTTGTTCTGTAAGTAGCACTCTTACTCTGTTAAATATTGATCTGAAGTTCAAATCTAAGGCGGTTCTAACAATTGTTTTCTAATAAATAAAGCAACTTCTGACCATAGCAATGACCCATATCAATTTCAGGCTTAAAAAAATAACCACCCACTGGGAGGATCATCCATTCTGGGTATGGATCCAGACTGGATTCTACTACCTACTAGCACAGACTTAAATTTACAACTTAGTCAGACAAAGTGTGTTTCGAGGCAGCTACAAGACCTATAGATCAGGTGTAGCCACAGGTTTTCTCATTAATGAAAGCTTAAAAAACAAATGGTGTTTCTTTGGACATCTAAAAGGATTCCAAGATCTCTGGTTTCATGTAAAGGCTGTAACCACGGTAACTGACCAAAAAGTGTTTGTTCCAGAGGCTGGCCTGTGATTTGTTGCATCATAACTAGGAGAATGTCTAAGAATTTCTTGTTGGCACAGTATAACGTGCAGAGGCAGCGTTGAGCTGCTGATGCATGTATCCCTCCTGGTAATCTAACGCATGATCTTGTGTCCATCTCCCCAGTCAGTCTTGCATAGCAGCTCATTTCACCCACTTACTCACAGCTGATCGCACACACTGTGGCTCGACTGCACCCACTTACTGTACGTGTGGGGCTGGCTGCAGGCCAACTCATACCCACGCTCCTGGAGCAGGGAGTTTAGAGGGGAAGTTAAATGATTTCTTGTTCTCTTTCTGCAGGAACATGTGCACCTAAAGCAGATGAAGAAAGAAGAAGAATTCACCATTTGTGCCTTAAAGCATGCTGTCCGTCACTCCAGGTTGTCTAGTTCGAACTCTCACGCTTGCTGGCTGACTCCTAGCACTCCCTTCACCCATGGCCCCCGAGTGGCTGACACACAGCAGTTCTTCACTGGCAAGCTTTATGTTCCTGTACACATACTAAAGCTGCCAGCTGAAGAACTGCTCTGGTCAGCCCTTCCCCCGGATGACTCAAGAAGAGGAAGCGGATGGGGGGTGGGAAGAGCACTGAGGAAGGTGGTGTTTCACACACTCAGTATTCAGACTGGACTTTAATAATCTGCCAGATTTGAGCCGCCATCGTTTATATTCCTGTGTTAATCAAATATAACCTGTATTTCACAAAAAAATGGTTTATTTTGTGTTTACTCATTTCTTTTTCTCACAAAAACCTGCTTAAATTTTGACTGTGTGTTCTTCCAATAAAGAACAAAATATTTTCTCAGACTTTATTTTTATTGTTGTTTTTTTTAAAAAACTGTACACTTTGGACCATAAACGCATACCAGCACGAAAGGCTCTCTAATCCCAAAAATATCAACACACACTAAGAGATGCACAATAGATGCATGCAAAATGTGTCGCAGTCATCCCCTTTAACTTTTAACTTTAAAGTGATCCCATTAAAGGCAAACAAGGAAGATGAGAGTGAATTAAGATGCACTTTAAATTGTAAAAGGGTCTCAGACGTGCAAAAACATCATGGTCTTTGCTCTCTGGTAGTCTATTCATCACATTAACAGGTCAACAAGCTTATAAGTTATTTCATAAAGTACAAACTTTCACAGCACGTTCACTTGTGAAGTCACAACATTATCAAACTGAGGGGAGTATTGAGATAAATTACTGAATTAGAGATAAGGTTTATAACTGATCAATATTCACCAGAATGCCTCCTAGTTAATTAATTTGGCTTCAGTAGCAGATTAAAATATTACTTTATTACTGTAAGCTTCAATGGTGGATCATTTAAGGGTATTAAGTCTTACAAAACATCCCAATCATCATATAAGTCAAATTAAATTCTGGTAATTTTTGGGTGGTCCTCCTGATATAAATCTGACTTTGGGGGCATACAGTATGTGGCCTACAGTGCACTCAGCATTTTAACTTGCAGATCTGATAAAGTACAAAATCACATCAGAAAACTGAGCAGATGATAGCATGAATAATTTTTTCCACTGATCATTAGTAAATTACAAGGACAAAGTAAGAGAAGATACTGTGAAACTGGAGAGTCACTGCACTATTAAACCTACAACTACATATGGTTATAGGTCAAAATCACCACTAGATGGCGTAATAATCTCTGTAAAACTAAAGTTACAACATGGCTGAGGGCGTCACAGAGCATGCTATGGGAAATAAAGTCAGACCGGATTATTGCCACTTCATGTGAGTAAACGTGGTATTAAATTTGTATTGGGAAAAATCTCAAAGGAAGATATTTAACTTTTAAAACAGGTTTCCTGATTCATCCAGTGGGAGAGTGTTTCCCCATCCACTTGTTATTTTATTCACTAGTAGCCTATCGTTACAGTTGATTGATCATGCAGCCCACTTTTATTTTACTATGAACATTATCGACATGTTCATCAAATATGAACAAACTTCATAGACCAAATCACTGATTGTAATACACTTATTTGTTTTAACATTTGTCATGTACTTGATAAGCACTGCGTTGACGTCGTGCTGTACTAGTAGCTGATGGGTAGTACAGGAATAGGTATTCAGATTTCATTTTCGTTTCATTCGTCTGTAGCTATAGGTCATATAGTAGCTAGTTGAGGTGGAGCTAATTTTAACTATTATTTTAGCTTTTTAAAAATTATTATTCGATTAAACTGAATGAAAAAAGGATCACTTCACACTTTCTTTCAGTTTGATAGTTTGTTGCTCCAGCGACGCAGTCGGAAACCTTTCTGTATATTATAAGATAAGAAAAGTGGGACCGTTTTATGGGGCACTTTGTGAAGCTTGAGACAGACGGTGAGGTTCCTGTTAAACGCTGTAATATGGCAGAATATGACTTTACGGAGGGAGAGTCAGCACCAGTTGAGAAGGTTTTGGTTCAGTGTCCACCTTCCTCCCTCCTTTCTCCCCCACACACCTTGTGCGGTGTCCTTACATGCCGATCCAGCTGGTGCCCCCGTGCGTAAATGGAAAGCTTTTACGCACCGCGCCTGTTCACTGTAGAAGAGTTTTGATTGTTATTTTTGCACTGTCACACGCCTCGCCTGGTGCATGAGTAGGCCTCAGATGCCGGGGGTGTGCTGTGGAGTTGTAAGGGTTGCGGTAATACCTCACTACATAATAGGGGTGGGGGAGTGGAGGGGTTAATCGGCAAGGCGTTCATCCGGACGCTCACCGCCAACTAAATGCGAGAGGGACTCAGGCATCAATAACATCTCGCTCATCAATAAGACATTTTGATGGAGTTAGACTGCTTAATTAAATAGATTGCCTTGAAGGTATTGGGCTCTCTGAATTTATAATATTTAATCTAATGTCCCCCAATGGAGAACATCTGAAGGAGGACTCTTCAGCATCTCTGTCCAAAGGAAAGCGGCTCGGTCAGACAGAATAAGACTTCGAGATTTCTTATCTTTCAGTGATGGCTATCAACACTGATGTTGCCTTTGGGAAAAGCGCCCTCGGCGAGAGGGAAGTTTCCAATCCCACAGACTTCCAGGACACGGAGAAACTGCTGAGTACCGCGACCACCGAGCCCACCGGGCAGAGCAACATTAAGCCGTCCGACTCCTTCTCCCTCACCATCAGAGGAAGCGTCCGGTCCCTGGACGCGGACCAGAACGGGCACAGATCACCGCTAAAGTCGGGCTCCATCGGGCAGTTGGCCACCCCACCCAAATCTTCGTCCCGGCTCAGCCTGGGACCGCTGCCCTCCCCGGTGCCGCCCGGGTCCGCACCCCCGAATTACCTCTGGCTCGCCGTCCTGTCCTGTTTCTGCCCCGCCGTGCCGCTCAACATATGTGCCTTGTGGTATGCACATGTGGTGAGTTGCATTTATTTACAGCTTTAATTTTCTAACACATTGTCGATTATTACCATGGTCTGTGCTTCGCATGTTTTGGTGTATTCTAAGTACTGTTGCATAGTCTTTTCAAACACTACAGGTGCTTTGGTGCTTCTGTTGTATTTAAATAATTCATTGTTGATCACCTCCTTCCCCTTCCTTCCCCATTAGTCAAGGACTGTTCTCCATACAGGGGATATTGAAGGAGCAAGGAAGTATGGGCGTCTCTCTATGCTGCTAAGCTGTGTGGCAATGCTGCTGGGTGTGGCTGTCATCATCTTCGTAGTGTTTACAATAGGTATGGAAGAAAGACATACATCAAATGCACTAACAAGACTCAGTGTAAAGCTGTGCATCTTAATTTCTCTTTTCTCTGTCTCTCAGAGACCCAGCAGTGAACTGAAGGATGGAAAGAGTCTCCTTTAACTTCATCTGATCTCCAATTTGCACAGGAGAGAGAGGAGGGAAAATATCACTTTGAAGATGAAAAAGCACAAAATTTGAGTGAAAAAAGCTGAGACTCCAACCGATTGCTTTTTCTGCTAAGGACGAAAGAAAGAAAAAGTAAAGAAGTCACGGGCTGTTTCTCTTTTTCTGGCAACGCTCACGCCCAATAACCCCACAAACTCAGGAACAAAGGGAAGGAAAATGAAAGCTGCACATAGTTGTAGTGTCGGATCATCAGACAACACATTCTGTGGAGAAAGTGAAACTACGAATAGTCCTAACTATTGGTGCACTGAAGCACACACACCGGCCTGACACAAAGATTATTGTATGGCACTACATTTTGCTTATTTAAAAATGGCATGGCGTCATTAGATATGAGGGTGTCATCAGTGCACCTCTAGTGTGTAATGCCGCCACTGCCTGCCCTGTTTCTCTATCTGTTCTCTCAGCACAGGACTTTTGTGGCTGTGGGAAGATGTAAAAACCGATTCCATAAACTGTTTACATCAAGTTTAAAACTTATGTACGTTTATCACAACAATGCCCTACTGCACTTATAGTGTGATATCCTGCTTTGCGTGCTACTATGATAAACTGAGCAGATTTCTGTTGGGACTCTACTGAACTGCCTGGATGTCTACACCTCATTACGTTTACAATATACCGCAAGATATGAATGGGGTTACTCTCCATGTATGCACTGTTCTTGGCACTCTGATGTTGATGTTTATACATTTATACTGTATGACTGGTTTTCTGTGCCATAGTTCTGCATGTCTGAAATAAACTTGAATGAGCATGACGAACTTGAAACTGAGCTCACCACCTTTATTTTTATAACCCCTGACAATACTATATAAAGAGGTATTGCATCAACAGTACACAATCCCAGTCAAATATTACTTTATACATTTCTAAACAGTTAAAATAAAATTACAGTTAAAATTACAGGAAACAGGAAATAAGCAGCAATATATAAATTCCAAGATGGAAATGTTCTTATAACTCAAAATAAACTTAAATCCTTTCACTTCCAAATAAGACTTTTTATGTGATTTGTTTTTCTTTTCAAAATAAAATTCTGTAGAGTATTACAATAGAGGGAGGAACATATGAAGACATAGGTCCGAGTTACAATTAACATTTTTTGTTCTTAAAGAAAGTAAAGATCATTCAGTTGACCAGTGCATCAGTGGAAAGTGTAGAGCAACAGGAGTACGGTGCAGATGCCAATCACCCCGCCTAGAATTAAAGAGTCCCGCCTCTTGCGCAAATTGATTTTCTGGATGAGACTGTTGATGGTGGGGAAACGATCTGAGGGGTGGGGAAGTGTGGTGAAGGAAAATAATTAAGAAGGGGTTTTCCTTTCCTTGCAGTGAGTAAGAGACAATGAAGCACGGAAAATGCATCAGTAGGGCTCCTAACGCAAGCAGAAAGAATAAATGGATCCTAATGGTGTAATCTACTGTCTGCCATACCAGCTTTCACGGTAAGTGAGGCTGTGTGATCCTGCTCCATACTGTGGTTAGATCTGCACAGATGCAGCCATTTTTGCAAATCTACTGTACATTAAAAAAAAACTGACATTTTAATTTCAACAGAACTAAAGTAAAGGAGAACAAATAATTCAAATGATAAAAGGATACTGGCCAAAGTTGTGACCCTGGTTTGAATGGACTTCAACATCCCACGCTGAAATGTGATGTTCTCTTTGGTAGCCATGGCGATACTGGAGGGAGAGAAACCGTGAGGGGAGAAGATGCATATAACAGTATCTGTCTTCACAGCATCACATGAAGTTGGTTTGAATGATGTCAAGAGACTTGAATGTGCTCTGTTTGCTTATGGTGCGTGCGTGCGTGCGTGCGTGCGTGCGTGTGTGTGTGACTGAGCTGAGTGAGTGAGTGAGAGTAAAAGGCGAGAGGAGAGTGAACGGAGCAATAAAGCTTACCTTATTGCATTGTCAATAAGACTATCTGAGCTGTAAAGAAGAAACGGAAAGAAAAAGAGAAAACAGGGCGAAGTCAGATCAAGCAATCTTTATCATTTTAATTTATTAAGTCCTACACAATCTAAAATGAGCATTCATCACTTTTAAATTTTTTATACGATTTCAAACAAACTGTATATATTTCTCCTGGTTTAAGTGTCATGAAATCATACTACAGCACACAGGGAAAGCCTGCGCTGTGAAACCACACAGCTCTTTGGGTCTATTATCATAAAAAAGCACTTCCTGTGATTCCTGCGAGACAGAAGAATGTGCTGGATAATTGGAGGATTTTTGCGATCTGATTGGTCATATCTGACCCTTTATAATCCCCTTTATAACAGAAGTCCAATAAGTCTCTATAATATAACTGCTCTGAACACACGAATACATATATTTCAGGATGGTAAAATGAACCCTGTGTTATTTGTTTTAGGTGCAAAACAAACACATAGATGGACGACACTGAGCCTGAGCACACACATGACGTTTACATCATCTGCCATTAGCCTCTGAGATAAGTGATGGACAGAAAAATGAAGCATTCAGTCCAGAGCTGAGCAGGGCATATAAGAGAGCAGTGTGCATCCTGGAGAACTCCACTGGAGACCAAAAATCAATATTGCGCTTTATACTTCCTCCATCTATTCGTCCATCTCTCCCATCATCTATCTACTGCTGTCGTCTGCCTTTTCTCTCTATTCTTCTTCTCTATTCTTCAGCTGGCAGAGTCCACAGGCGAGGCAGCTTCTTGTTTTTTTTTCATGTTTATGTTACTACCTTTCTACATGTCATGAAACTACTTTCCTTCTTACACAGCTTCACAAAGTAGTCGGATCACCAGTTAGTAGGAGTAGGAATCTCCAGGCACCTCATGATTCAGTTTGATTTGATTCAGAGGGCTACAATGCCAATTATAAAATGATTATCCATGCATCGTGATGCATCAAAACGTTTTCTGTGCATAATCTTTTTTTTTTTTCTCTGTGTGACTACTTGCTTCTTTTAAAGGTCTGGTGTGTGTTTAGTAGCATCTAGCTGTGTGGTTGCAGACTGCAACCAACTGAACACCCCTCGCCTTACCCTCCCCTACAGTGGCCACTAAAAACGCAAAAAGCCTGAAAGGCCCTCTCTATAGCCAGTGTTTGTTTTTTTCCACTCTGGGCTACAGTAGAAACATGGCGGTTCAATATGGTGGACTGCTCTGTAGACATAAAAGACTCATTCTAGGTACTGGAAACACAATTCTTATTTTCAGTAAGTAAGTAAGTAAAGTTTATTTGTATAGCACCTTTCACAGACAAAGAGTCACAAAGTGCTTCACAGTGAAGAATAAAAAAACATACAAATGAATGGCAATAAAATGAATAAAAGGCAAAGAAAAGAAAACACAATTCAGGATAAAAACACAGAATCAAAGAATCGAGACAAGACGAGATAAGATCACAGATTTCAGATGATTTTACACTCAAGAAAACATAATTCTGAAGATAATATTCAATTTCTGCCAATATATCCCTCTAAATCCTACACACTGGACCTTGAACACATAGCATATTTGTAATGATCCATAATTAAAATAAACTGATGAATTAACTTCCATTATCTTTGTTCAGCCATCATCCTCACCAAAACTCAAGCAGTAGCCTAGCTAAGAACGTAAACACAACACACGTTTACCTCCGTCACATGGAGTGGCTTTCAGAGCTCTGACTCACTCGCAACATCTGTAGTAATCACAGTGATTTAAATAGAATGAAATTAATAATAAAGTGAAAGAAAATGGAATTTCAGTTTGATTTTCAGGTTGCTGACTGAATTGGTGTATTATAACAGCGTGGCAGCAAGGTGGGGCCATATCCTACGGTGGCCGAGAGAGGTCAACTCACTGCAACTTAAGAAAACACATGCAAATAGACTAAACACTAGCAAATTAAGAAAACATCTTCATTGATTTGACAACACGTGCTGCAAACACTCACAGCACAACCAAATAGAGAAGCGCACTGCAAGTAGCACAGATGACAACAGATATGGATGTTTCTAGGGGACACTAAAAGTGCTTTTTTCTCTTTATTTTAATATTGTGATGACATGAGTCAGATATTAGCCGGTGGCAGATATCTGTTGTTAACGTAGCCTTTGCCTTTAGCTTATTATTAGCCTGCCAATTCAATCAATACCACGAACAACACACTGAGCCATCATTATATTAAAATAAAGAGAAAAACTTATATTTTAGTTTATTTTCCAACACCACTGACAAGTAGCCGACTTCAATATCTTCGAGATTCACTAATGGTCACAGAACAAGTGTGTCCTGTTATTAATGTAATATTTTCTAAACAGGACCTTGAGTAAAAAATACACCGATCAGCCACACTGACGGTTAAAGTGAATAACATTGACCATCTCGCTACAGTGCAACATTCTGCTGGGATAAAAATGAATGCAAATTAATTTCAGTTTTAGTCTTGTAGTAATGAGGCATCAGGTTCATTTATTGTCTTTTTGCAACACAGAGTTGCACAATAAAATGAAAGTTGCAGCCCCTCCATGGCACAAAGACATAGAACATATACGAATATTTGAATCAGAAGCATTTAGCAGCACATTTTGTAAATGTATTTTTGAAGTACTGTATATGTAAATACATACTTCTGACACATCAAAAAGCTATAACTGTAAAAACTAAAACTAAATGTTTCTGAAAAACTAAAGCTAAACTGAAACTAAAATGAAATCCAAAAGTTAAAACTAAAATAAAATAAAAAATAACAGAACAGAACAGACGGAGCCCTTGGTCTTTATTGAAAACACACACTCATTTTCTGTTCCACTGCTTCTAGGTGATAAGTTGTTATTTATGAAATCTCTTACTTTCTGAGATGTTCATGTTCCTTCAGGAAGAGCTCAGTCCTTCTGTTATTCACTCCCGAGCTACTCTTGTAGGACCTGAGTGAGAAAATATAAGAGAGAGAACTGGATTGACAAACAATAATAGGATATAGCAAATAAAACACTTTTGTTATTTTTTGTCTTTGATGGTGGCAGGAAATGTGGAGCGAGAGAGAGGGGTACGCCAAGCAACAAAGGTCCTCAGCATGTGGTTACCACTAAGCCACCAGATGCCCCTTACAGCCATGCTGGCTGGACTTTGAGGCTGCAATTAGGCATCGGCTCACAATGACAATGCTAATTCGCACTGAAACAAAAGTCAAGGGATCATCAAAGTTATTACAATTGAGGTTGAGCTTGAGGGGAACACAAATGTGACAGTTAGAGATTTACCATATTTACCATATTTGCAGTGAAAGTCAATAATGCAGGTCCTCAATTGGGTTTACAAATTCATATTGGTCACTTCAATGTTGTCAACATGTTTTCATGGCCAGTAATGTTACTCTAGTTCATACAAAGCTAACAAAAAGTCTGTGTGGTCAAAAAGAGTGAATGGTCTTTGGTGGTGCAAACAATGTAATTTAACTTCTTCACTCTGTTGGCTGCTTCATGAAAACCTAAGGCAACACCTTACTCTCCTTAATTATGCTTAAGCAGCTTTGCAGTTGGCTAACAGAAGAGGTTGCCACCAAAAACAAGTTTTCCCTCATTCTTTGCTTCAGTCTGAAAGGAGTATTTTACGTCGATGCCGATTATGTACTTTCCTGCGTTAAGGCTTTTAAGTGATTAGCTCTGCTTAACCCACAATTCTCTCCTCCATCTCTTATTCACACCATCCCCTCATTGTTTGGACAGATCATCAATTCAACAACCATTACTTCTTTTGTCCCTCTCTCTTCACCTCTCATCTCTACGGGAATAATTAGAAATCACCCTATCATTTTGTAATCAGTCAATATCAGATCAGGACAATGTTTCCCTCTCTCTTTCTGTCTGACTGTCTTGCTCTCCATCCCTTCCCCTGATAAAGCATTTCTCTCCATCAGGCGAACCAGATGTAACCACTATCCCTCAGGTTTGGCTGAATGAAAGCCTTGCGGTTTGATTTACTGTAGAAGGCACTTAGGAAAGATATCCCCAGAGAAAGAGAGAGATGCAGAAATTGAGAGAGATAGAGAGGGACCAACAGAGGGTGGGAGATCGGCTAATAAGGGAATAAGGGGAGGTGAAACATGATAGAAGGAATGGAGACTATCAAAGGGTGGGTGAATTCAGCAACAAACAGGACATATCTGCCTCCTTCTGGTGAAGGATAACATAGCAAAAGTTCACAGAGAAGCAAGAGGGTGGGGAAGAAGAAAAGGAAAAAGAGGAGAAGAAAAAGAAGACATTGTATGAAATGGTATAAAGAAAAAAACAGCTATAGAAGGAATTAAGGAAGGAAGGACTGACCGTGCCAACATAATGCAGACTTCAGAGAGTACTGCACTTTCCTTAAGTTGCGGGACTAATGAGAGACAGATCTAAAAAGAGATGTGGTCAAAATCAATGCGATGACTTAGTTTACCCCTTAAAATATAAAAACAACATAATCTCTAATATCTATCTTTTTCCTGTCTGTATCGTTTTAATGCCCAAGAAATGTCTGGACCACATTTGCGAGAGCTTCTCCTACTGTAGGTTTATTACAATACAACGTATTTATTGCATTTAGAGCTGAAATGATCAGTTGATCGCGAGAAATTAATCTGCAACATTTTCTTATAATAAATCAATACTTAAATCATTTTGTAAGCATGAATTCCAAAATATTCACTGCCTCCAGCTTTTCAAAAGCGAATATTACAGATTTTCTTAGTCTTCTACAATAATAAATTATATATCTTTTGATTTTGACTGTTGGTTGGACAAAACAAGCAGTTTAAATAGATTACCTTGTGTGCTGGGGGGCTTTTGATGACCGATTTTCACCATTTTCTGACATTTTATAATAAACATAAACAATTCACCACGAAAATAATAAATTAATCAATAATAAAAAAATTATTGCTAGTTACAGACCTAATTGCATTTTAACCAACCTTGACAATCAGAGTTGCTGCATGAAAAGTCGATTAATTTAACGAGAATTGAATGATTACTGAACCATGTAGCAGGACACACACAACATGCACACATTGATGTCATATTTCATATTTCAACAAAAAAGAATTGGGGTAATTACTTCTCAAGGAGGAACATTTTTGATGATTTCACAGCCAGTGAAAATAGAAGAGGCCAGACATACAGAGAAAAGACGCACTTTCAGAGTGGATTGTAAAATCTCAGCAGAGCTCAGGTCACGAATATGCAGTAAAACTTAGTTCCAAAGAAGCGAAGCTTGATGGAGAGAAGATGAAAATGCAAGAAATGGTATAGAGAAAAAATAAGAAAGGGAGGATTGACTGATCCAAAATAATGCAGATGGTAGCCATAGCAAAGGTCAGGGCAGGATGTTATATCAGGGTGTTATTTTGATCGTATAACTTTGTCAACTTTTCATCAATAATTCTTATTGATTGCACACATCTAAACAGGTGTAACACACATAAACTGCAGTATAATGGTGAATGGAGAAAACCATACAGAAAATGCTGGCAAAAAATATGCAAAGTCTTTGAATGTCAAAAGATGTATGAACGCGCTTACTCAATGTCTCTGTGAACAGAGCCTAGTAGATCCTCTCTCTCTCGCAGGCTGAAGAAGTTGCTTTTGGTTTTGTGGAATTCATGCGTATAGTCCTACAGGACAAAACATTATAAAAAGAAAGTCAGCAAGACATGATGATGCTGACAGAACAATCGAATGAGAATTCACAAGGCAAAAATGTATTGGAATTTCACAAATGTTTCTTCTTCAAAATATGGAAAATGCACAGCACGGCAATTAAAAGAAATACAAGAAAGAGAAGTAATTGCATGTACCTGTAAAATGTCTCTATGTCTCTGTAAGGTGTGCATCAATCCAGCGTTATGTGACGAAGCTCCCGGCGTGTTTGTGTATTCTGCCATTTTGTCGTTGACTGCTGTAAGCTGTAAATAAAATATGTACAGTATATAGTTGATATCAGTTACACCATTGATATCAAAAAGCCATAAAAACAAGGATTTTTTTTGGGAGGGTAAGTGATGTTAAAACAACTCAGTAAAATGTGAATAACTTGGCGAAAGTATAATTTATAATATCATACAATAGTAAAACAAATTTCAAAGTAAATATGAATGTATTATAACAAGCATAAACAGCAATTCTAATAGTCTGTACATCCTGTAATCAGCAATTCTAATAGTCTGTACATCCTGTAATATAAATAGCCGTTCCCTCTGCATATAAAAACCCAGGATGATGCAATTAGCTTTGATTGACTGATCACCTTTCTTTGTAGTGGAGAACAGATTATAAATCAAATTCCCTTCAATATTCTTGGCATAAAATCCATCACCTGGGCTTCAGGATTTCACAGCAGCTACTGAAGAGAACCCTAAACCCTTCAACTATGGCTGTTAGGGTTAACCATATATGTGTGATATTGGACTTACATTGGCCAAAAGCTGCTCCAGCTCAGTCGTCATAGCCACTAGCATATTGTCTTGAGATGGGCCAGCAGAGTCAGACCTGAGTTAAGAATGAAAGGAAAAGGTTAAGTTCAAATTCAAGTTCAAGCATTTTTTTTATTTCAAGCATAAAAAATACAGTTGAATGTCAGACTAAAACTAATAAGTGTACAGACTAGAGCAGCACAATTAATCAGGAAAAAGTGACATTTCAACACCAATTGCAAGAGGATAAAAATATTGTAACAGAGAGGTCACTGCTCAAAATGGTTAACACTGTAGTCATGATACTCTGTTGCCCAGTTACTTGCCAAAGACTTGTTAAAGACTTACCACAGATACTGAAACCACATATAAAAATCTCAGCCTATTTCATTTAAGACAGCTGTAGACTTAGTCAGATTAATTTAAATTGTATATCCAAGGTCAGCATAAGTCAGAATATATTCACACCTGCTGTCTCTTGTCGGCTGGTTGCTGCTGCTGCTGCTGTAGCTGGTGCAGAGCTTACTGAAGGAGACCAGCTTCAGGTCCAGCTCATTCTCCAGCTGTCTGGCCTGTTTACGCAAATCTGAGTGAAGAAACAGAGAAGCATTCAGGATAAACAGTTCAAGATGGAAGCAGACATTCCATAACTGTCCGAAGGAGATTGATAGCTTAAAATCTCCAAGGCTAAATTAGGGCTACACAATATATCGTTTCAGCATTGATATCGCAATGTGCCCATGTGCAGTAGTCACATTGCACTACACTACATTGCACTAAGGCAAATTAACTCAAACACATCATGCTACAAATTTTTGCTGCTTGCTACAAAAGGAAAACATTTGCCAAGACTAATATCCAAGAAAAGCCCATTTATCCATTAAGCCTGTTTATCTTTCACCACGTATATTAAAAATACATTTCAAGTAAATTACATGTAAATAACACAACTGCAACACACAAGTCCATTTGTAAAGTTTATTAAGAAATGTGGTGTTTTTCCCCCAAATACCTCTGAACCTGTTCTCTCCCCCACTTGTCCCCATACGTGAAATCTGAAGGTTTTAAAGTACTCAAAATGATGAAAATTATGATTAAGTGTTTATTTGTAAATCAATAACACACTGCACAAATCTGGTAAAAACATTATTTTCTTTTTTATGTTGACATATTTATTGCAGAAAAAAAACATATCACAATGTCAGATTTTTCCAATATTATGCTAAATCATACCCATACCCAGGCTAAATCATAAAAAAAACAGGCAATGAGAAGCAGACAAGAGAGAAGGCATCAAATCTGGTTTCAAGAGTGCATTGTTGGCATTTGTTTGACAATTGCATGAGGCATACAAGCAAAACATAGCATGGATTTGCAGATGGCAAACAAGATATGGGCTGATGTTGAGTACTTGGCCCAGATATTAAATTATACTATTTGGGGTCACACTATTATAGAGAGGGAGACGCTCACTTTTGAGAGTTATGTGTTCATTCTTTTTCTTTAAAAACTTCAGAAGCAATAAAATCCGTTTAGCTAAATTGAATCAGCAATTACCGATAGTTTGTGGGAGGATTAGCTCACTGAAAGTCACTAGAGAATGAAAACTATCTGTGGTGAAAACATTGTTTATTAAACGAGCTAATCGATTTCACGTTCAAAAATGAATGGCAACAGGTGCAAATATCTATGTTAAGGATTAAGAAATAAAACACAACTATGTATTAAGATATTCACAGTCTGGATTTTCACTGTTAACGCTGACAGACCTTCATTAGAGTAAACCTTTAATGATGTTGCTTTGTTTTAGCTGCCTTTTTTAGAAGAGGGTCAAACGCCAAAGTTGATTAAACGCGTCCACAGTAACATTACAATTTAAACTAGTTAAGACGGCTGAAAGGAGAGCTTAAACGAGCAGTATTCCCGTTAATAAATGAAAAAAGCTGATAACTTTCCAAGATCGACGTTAGCGGCTAGCTCTAACAGGTTAGCCAAAGAGCCAGTTATGCTAAAAAAAAAAAAGACTAAAAAAAAACAACCTCCTCTCCGCGGATATAAACTTTATTAACGTAACGTTTTACGGTAAATGTGAAATGTGTTTGACCTGAATCGTGAATAACAATAAAATATGTACAAGCAGTTGATAAAACTAGATGCTGTAGCATAATTTACCTTCCCAATAGTTACTGCTGCTGGTTGCCATGTTTGTTGTTGACATGTCATCATAAGCCGTCAAAAGGAAGCAACTGTCGCAATTCTCATCTGAGCCAGAGCGGCATCTAGTGGTTTCCGGCAGCAAGCATGCAATTTAACGGAACGAAAAAACTGTTTGTGAGAATTCGCTCATTCCCAGGGTTAAAATGTGAAACACGCTAGCAGAGGCGTAATGGGTTTATTGTTTAATGATGATAATACTCACGTAAAGATCACGTGACTCAAAATTGTGCTTTACTTTCCACTAGTCACGGTTCTATTATAATTAATCTATTAAAAAGTTACCACAGCATTTGTCCGTCATAAATGTTCAACAAAGTCAAAGTGAATTAATTTAAGAAAATAGAAAGGGAAGACATTTCAGGCAATGGTCATCTTGCTCTTTGGGAATATGCCTATAAAAACTGAAATGTTTGCATGATATAAGCATAATTGTGATACAATCTACATACATCCTGTGTCAGCATGTTACTCATTGATGCATAGAGGTATTTCCCATCATCGGCAGGATTGTGTGGCAGACTAAGACTTGTATGCATACCCATATTTTCCACGTGTATGGCTCACAGCATGACTCATTTAAATCTTTTCATTTTAGTTTTTTCATCCACCTTAGTTTATGCCCTCCAAAAGTGGTTTTAGGCGCATGCTATTTATTAATTTAAACTGGTAGTTTAGCTGGTTTAGCATTCAGCGCATATACAGTGTAACAAACTGACCCAAATGTAGTTTCTGAGGGTAGCACATAATGTCAGATTTTTCCCTTTAATTTCCCCTTAACTAGCTTTAATTGATGAATGTTGTCACCTTATATATTCTGTATTGACTTTTTCCAGCTCTGTTGGAGCAATATATTAATTTTACTGAAATATTAAAGCTGCACATGATGCCATATTTCTTATAGCTCCCATTAAATCAAACTGAAATAATGCTGACATGTTCTCCCAAAATTCAGCTTGTGATGTTTGGTATCTTCAGAAACATTGAGACTTCCACTAATTATAATTATGTTCTGTGGATTGGGACAGCCCTTTGGCATGTCAGTGGGGTTTAAAGAGGTCAAAGCTGTTTGCTGCTCATAGTGATGTCAAAGTGTCAGTGGAGAAAGACAGGACAAATTGTGATTGAGTTACATTTCACTCGCATTGTAAATCTCTGTTTCTTTGCTCATTCTCTTTATTCATCGTCTTGAACATAGGCAGTCAAGGATATCACAGTAACAGTAAGACTGGTGATCATGTTGATGTAGCAGACAATGACGATGATGATGCCATCAATGGTGGAGATGAAAAAGAGCACCGTTCTGCAGCCAACCTTGACAGATGAGGCCTCTCTTTCACATGGATTCAGCCTTTTCTCTCAATTCTGTCATTCCTATTTTCGGTCTTTCTTAAATCTTTCCCCTTTTTTTTGTGATGTTTCTTTAAAAAAAAGTGCTGTGAAAAACAGACACCAGTAAGCACCTGAACTCCAACTTGGGATCCAGTTTAGACTAGCTGGACACCAACGGAGCCGGGGAGATGGAGGTTGGGGGGAGAGGAGGAAGAGAAAGAGGTATGGAAGTGCAAGAGGAGGGAGAGGATGAGGAGGAGATAAGGAGGTGTGAAAGGAAGTGCTCCCCTCTTAGTGCTGGATCCTCCTGATCGACTGAATCTGGGGAGTCTGGGCGTGGGAGCCAAACTCGCGGTAACACTTGTACTCTCCTCCGCGACAGTCATTCTCCATGATGTACTGGTGGCCACGATATCCGGGGTACTGGTAGCACACAAAGCTGCAGAAATAAACAAGAACACGTTCATAAAGTGCATACACTTAAATAATCCAGTAAAACTGTTTCAAATAGGGATGTATGCAGCTAAAGCGGCATCAAACATTATGACGATGGACTTACGCTCCACTCTGAATGTGCATGGATCCAACCTCATTGTTCATCCAGCCCATGGCCTGCAGAGAAGGGTAGTCATCACACAGCTCAAACTGACGACCCATCATGTTCTCCGTCTCGTAGATGGTCATGCGGGACTCCTTGTGGTTCTGTACAAAGGAGGAGAAAGCACAACTGAGATGGAGCTCAGCCTAAAGTGAACAAAACGACTGTTATTGTGTTGTGGTGTTAAACCTACAGCGCAGCAGATGGGCCTGAAGGAGATCATCCTCTCAATGCGGTAGGAGTTGCTGCCACTGTAGGCCTCAAAGCGGGGGTAGTCTCCCTTCTCCAGGACAAACTGCTGGCCACAGAAGCTGGAGTGCTCATAGCCCACCCAGCTGCGAGCACAAAGTAAAAAAAATATTAAAGTCAGACACCAAGAAAATACGTCAGCACACTCTTTAAGGTTTTCAGAATATAAAAAAGAAGTTGCTCCATTTTAGTTCTTAAATCAGCTCTTGTCTGTGAAGAGAAGATCTCCGGATACGTACGCGCCACACTCGACCTTCAGGGAACGAATGTTCTCCATGCCGCACTCCATGATGTTCTGGCAGCTGGCAGTGAACTCCATACGCCTGCCCTGGAAGTGCTCCTGATCGTACACAGTGATCTGTAAAACACAAAGAGTCAGTCCAAAAAGTTACTTAACAATTGAAACACTTCTGTACCTAAGCATGCAATGAAACCTGTTGCTGCTCCCTGTGCTTGTGGATAATGTAGTGTTAATCATGTACGCCATATGCTTACCTTCCAAGGGCCCATAGGCATAGGGTTTGTCTGAGCCATTTTGTTGTCTCTTTCAATTGTACCTGTGGGGAAATACACAGACAGTCAGGGTGAGGGATGGAAGAAAACGCTAAAAAACAAAATTGTATCGTAGTTTTACATGTTCTTACTCCCTCATATCTAAATAACCACCTATTCTTTATTCTGTCTGCTACTCTGTGTGAAATTTTAGTTTTGTCTAAGGCTTGTTTCTCACAGGAGACTGCAGTATAAGCCTCCACTTTCATTATCTTGATTTGTTTTACCTGCTGTTTTAAATGACCTTGTTCACAATAAAGGTAATAAACAAGCAACTCTATCTTCACTCTGACCAATTAAGACGCCCTGTTGTGAGTTGATTTGTTGAATTAGAGACCCTTACTACATCATGTCCATGGATTGGGAAGCTGTATTGTATTTTTAACCCATTTGACCTACCCAAACTGGTGAGCTGAGTGTCGTAGTGTTCCACTGAACGGTCTGCAGAGATGGTGTGTATGGGGGTATATATACACCCAAGGGTGTCAGGGGCCAGGGGGGGGGCAGGCATGCCTGGACTCATGTCAGCACTTTGCTTTGGACTCCATTGTTTAGTTGTGTGAGCCACAGAGGGGTTAACACACAGACACACAATGATTCATGCAAACACAAAGAGCGCGCACGGCTATACTGCATTACCTACACTTCTGTGGTAAATCTATATGTTTGGGGGGGGGGGGGGGGGGGGGGGGGGGGT
>JBBPCS010000226.1:6450936-6464216 GCA_037974645.1 Hollardia meadi
CCCCCCCCCCCCCCCCCCCCCCCCCCCACCCCCCCCCCCCCCCCCCCCCCCCCCCCCCCCCCCCCCCCCCCCCCCCATTCCCCACCAGTATGTAGATCTATTATCAAACTGGTCTATGTGAAACTGCAGTTCAGTGGTACACTTTATGTTGGTGTTTTGATGTATTTTTAAAGTAAAAACAAAAGAACTGGTTCCAGGATTCAAGCTCATGTATAGGACTGTTAAGTTTTTTTATTAATTATTTACACTCTCAGCATGTTTTCAAGCTATTTAATCAAGTTGTTGTCCTCTGTCATCATATTAATGTTCGTCTAGATAAATGAGTAGTAAATTCTTCTTTTGGTAAATTGTCCAAAAGCCACTTTCCAGGCAACCTTTGAAAGAGTTGCATGACATTTGTTGAAAAAACTAAAACTAATAAAGGCATATACACCACACTAATCAACCATTAGTCAGTTAGTCATATCTTCTTTGAATTATTAGTTGATATATTCAACCTATCGTGCCTGAAACTCATAATTCAATTCAAGCCTTTATTTAAGCCTCGAAAATCATTGAGGTTTCCGTCATTTGCAATGATGTCGAGATACAGAGACAAGTATTTACAAAAAATATATGCAAATTTAAAAAAATAAAAAATCAAGGTAAAATATATGCGAAATTCAAAATTTCAAAGTAAAAGTAGTCAGTGAGGGCAACTTCCATAACATGAAAATAGGGGTACTGAAGGGGCTACTATTAACAATAAAAAATTTCATTTTCCTCCTGTTTTGTATTTTGTAGTTCTGGTGCTTGTGAAGGGATAGATGTATTTGTTTGTTTGTTAAATCTGTCTCTATTGTATGACATCATAGTATGGAGTGAGTTTGTCTCCTCCAACTCTGATTGACTTCCAGGGTCCTTGCTCATTAATACGTACATGTGCAGCATGTATATCAGACATCATTTTGACTCAGATCAATTGTTGGTATCCACCCTGTGTTCACTCATTTGAAAATTGATTTCAACAGTGATCTAATGTCCTGAAATTTGAAAAAAATCCTGAAAAAAAAAGTTTCATGACGGCTCGGCAAACTGGATCTGTGACAATGACGCCAGATTTGAAATAGTAAGATGGTGGCCGTGTTGGGAAACTTATCAAGCTGTTTTGTTGATCATAAAGCCAGGTGAAATTTAAATTTAAATGGCAGCAGTCCATCATGAGAGTCTGGTGGTTGTATTGTAATCTTTTACCTAAAAGCCCGCCTGATTCACCCTCTCTATGAACACCAGCAGAGTTAAAACAATGGCGCTGTGTTGGTTCTGATGTTGTGATTTAATGAGACCTGTAAATGAAAAGGGTCTGTTGCTATTTTTGGAAAACCTGTACGAATGAATAAATCAACAATGAAGGTTAGCAGGGGGCAATGGCACCATTTGAAAGGCCTCATTGGCAGGACTGGCAGCACTGGGTATCAACTGATGAGCTGAATAGATTATTATTACATAGGGAGAATAATGTGGTAATTGTATTAAAGAAATAGGCGCAAAAGTCGACCTTATACTTTGATTGGTCTTATTCCTCCCAGCATGAAAAGCACACACACATTTTGAGCTGAGCACACTGAGCATGCTCCCTCCTCTCTTATCTAGCTGCACTGAACTATAAACATTTAGGAATGGCTTACTGCGGTCAGCACATTGCCCAGACTCTCTCTCTCTCTTTCTGTCTGTGTGTGTGTGTGTGTGTTTGTGTGTGTGCGTGCGTGTGTGTGTGTGTGTGTGTGTGTGTGTGTGTGTGTGCGTGTGCGCGCACATGTGATGCCTTGATTGTGCGTAAAGCAGAGAGAGAGAGAGAGAGAGAGAGAGAGAGAGAGAGATACATGTGGATACATTACAAATAACATAACAACAAAAATATGTTTGTGAGCACATTCCTGGTCAAAGTGGACGTGTTCAGATCAGAATGTGAAACAGGACAGCCATGTATGTCTGTGTGCGCGTATGCGTGTGTGTGTGTGTGTGTTTCTGCTGATGGTAGCAGCAGCAGCAGCTCAGACCTGACAAAGGGACGAGCAAACTCAGCAGGCCGATGTGAAGAGCCCACTGTGATCATATAGCCGACTCTCAGTGTGCACCCACAGATGTCGCACACATTCACAGAACCTCACGTTCCTTTATACATGTTTAACAGGCTCGCACACAGACACACACTGATGAAC
Organism: Hollardia meadi; assembly: GCA_037974645.1. Taxonomy (NCBI): domain Eukaryota; kingdom Metazoa; phylum Chordata; class Actinopteri; order Tetraodontiformes; family Triacanthodidae; genus Hollardia; species Hollardia meadi. The sequence continues at coordinate 6,453,138 of JBBPCS010000226.1, forward strand.
AAAATGACACAAATTAATAAGCTCAAACTTATATGTCTTGTCAAAGGTACTGATTTAATCTGCTGTTTTTAATCTAATATGTAACCTTGAGAACTGAATACTAGAGTTTAGAAGTAATTTCACTCTTCCCCTTTAAACTTCAGCTTCACTTCTGAGCCAGAAGAACCTGTAACAACTCTTGTGAGGTGATTTTCCATCAGTATATGAACTAAAACAACTACAGTCACTTCTCATCTTAACTGCAGGAAATCCATTCAGGCTCAGAGGCACCCATCAAAACACAGCTTTACAGTATGGCAACAAAAATCATTCTTATGTCTCCAGAGAAGGACAAGACAAATTCTATATTAGGTTTTGCAGTAAATGCCCACTAGGGTGCAACATTTCCACATAAACCCTCACTTTCCAGATGATTAATTTATGGAATCGTCAAACTCTTAACAACTTCTCAAGCTTTCTAGGGTCACTCTGCGCAGAGCCACGTGTGAAACATTAATGTAGCTGAAAAAGACTTTCTAGAATGACTCCCTGATCCTTCTCGTGGGCCTTAATTCTCTGCATACCCTGCATTTTTCTTAACTTGTGCCTTGTAGGTTGCTGCAGTACTGTTGTCATCGCACAGTGCCACTGCAGAGCTGTGATGGATAGTTATGTGTGACTGAGATCTCCAATGAGTCATTCAGAGACTTTACATGCTTCAGTGAAAGAGGGACAGAAATAGGATTAAAACCTCACAGAGCTGTTTCTGCTCGGCTCTCTCCTTAGCTAGCTGGCTAGCTGGGTTACAATGATCTTTTGAATTGTTTGTATAGGGCCAACATATCCAGTAGGCTATATGATTTATTTTACTGAATACAAAAGTCATAGTACAGTTATGCAGCATGAGACAATAGCTGTAAATGTAAAGTCTTGCTCAATAAGAGCTAATAAGGGCTGAATTTATCACACTAATGTATGTTTGGAGCGTGAGGGTTGGATTTTTTTAATTGCAACTCAAGCAGTGCTGGAAGAAGTATCCAGATCATTTACTTAAATTAAGGTAATAATAACACAAATATTAGAAAATGTTCTTTAAATGAAACCATCTGAGAAGTTTAGAGGGGCGGTGTCTCTTTGGTGGAACATCTTAACAGGAGCCCCAATCAGACACTGTGTTTTTAAAGGAGTCACAAATGATGACAAACCACAGGTTAAATTTTAACGTATTTTTCATGTGTTTTTTTGTGTAAAATATTATTCTGAAAAGTAACTGTATCAGTCAATTGAATTTAGTGGAATAAAACGTACAATATTTCCCTCTAAAATGTATTTAATGTGAAGTAGCATAAAATAGATAAACTCAAATAAAGTACCAAAAGAAAGTAAAATTTTACTGAAGTACAGTTCTTGAGAAAATCTGTTTAGCACTTGATGTTGTAGTTGGTCGAGGTGGATGATTAACAGTCGACATCACACTATTTATTGTACAGTGTAAATGTAAATGTACTTAGTTACCTTTCAGCACTGCAAAGAAGTAGGCGAACTAGGAGACGAAATAAGTGTATTGTAGGAATATTGTGCCTACAGTGTATAAGTAGCTGAGTAATTTTTTTAAATCATTTTGTTTCATCTTAATTTGTTTTTGATTAAGGGCAATGAAGTCAATGAGAAAAGGGGACTGTATAGCACATTGATGGATTTGCAGCCTTTAATTGTGCAAAGGATGTCCTCATGAGAGTCAAAGACATAAGGAAAACACACATATTGTTACCCTAAAACAGGTGTACAATCATTGGATGATTGGTTGAATAGGATTTCAAATCTAAAATTACAAGGACTTTAAAAAAAAAAGAAGTTATCATCCACTCTGCCTCTGCTCTGCAGCATGGAGGAACCCTTTGGCCTCAATGAAAAACTGAATTTGTCTTGTTTCTTTCCATTGATGACACTCGATGGATGCAGCACTTATATTTTCTGTAGGACAACTTCAATATTTGCAACTCTAACTGTTCTTTTGTTTCTATAATTTGACTATTGTGTGGGGTGTGGCACTTGGACATATGGCACTCCCACCCTTGGATCCACCCAATCTAATAGATTTGAAATCCTGCTCAACCAATTATCCAATGACAATTGAACACCTGTTGACGTTGACTGTAGGCTATACGTTTGCCTCAGTCCATTTTGACAAAACAGTAGCTAGTGTCCATTTGCATAATTAACTGCTGCAAATCAATCAGTGTGCTCCAGTCTAGTTTCCCTCCCTGCAGTTTGGTTACTGATTTGCCTGATTCTGCTGGAAAATCCGCCGGGTTCAAAATGACTTACTTTACCATTAATTAGTCTTATTAGCACAAACTAGGCTGTCAGGTCGTGTGGTTAGGGCCCTCAAAAACAAAAAAAATATTAGGGATGTTTTGAATAACTCAGTGGTAGAATTGATTAGTGCGTGCATTCTAAATTGCGTTGTAACGCATGGGCGCTGCTGAGAACCCCCCACCCCCACCCCAAACCCACACCACCACCGAAAGCAACGACCAGCTGCCGCCTCTTTTTCAAATTCAAACCCAGCAGATTATTTCCCAAAGACTTCTAGCTTCACTTGACCCAACCGAAACGCGCGTTTCAGAGAGCAGCTGCGCAGAGACGCAGCAGAAAAGACCCCGCTCCCCGCGTAATTGCGCCATGCCGACAAGAGCCGTTGCCGCTTGCATGCAACCCGTCTCCGGAGATTGGAGAACAGACTGCAGGCTCATTTAAACGAAGCGGATTTGAATTAAGCACCGGATAACAGACAGCAACCGCGCATCCTTCGGTGAGGGAGGGAGGAGAGGGAGGCAACTGTTTTGTATCTTGGAAGCCCTGGGTTAGGAGAAGGGGGGAGGAGGAGCGGAGAATGAGCTATTCTTGTACCAGCAGAGGCAACAGCCAGGACCCGTCAAGCGCTCAGAAGCCTGCCGGTAATAATCCAGGCAGAGACACCGGAGGCACAGACGGCAGCAGTAACGGCAGCCCGAAGCAAACGGCGGCGATGAAAGTGAAGAAAAGCTGCAACTCGACCGATGTGGGAGTCCCGGTGACCACGGAGGAGGACCTGCTCACCAGCACGGTGATCACCCCGGAGGATGTTCTGGGTTTGCAAAAGATCACAGAGAGTAAGTTCGCTGCTACTGTGTCGGTTGTTGAGTGACAGAGGAGGACAAAGGTGCTGGAAATGTCACAGCTCCTCTTTGTATCACGTCACTGCCCTGGCCCCTTATATATGTAGCTATATAGGCCCTCTTCAAACACATGATAATGCATCATTGGAGCCCCCTGTTGCCAACCTGTCTGCAGATGCGCGTCCGTCTGAGACCTATGGTGAGGTATTATGGTTAAGTTTAGCATATAATGATGGAGTGGATGGAGCAGTAGAGGAGTCCCCAAATGCAGATGATCAGTTAATTGCTTAAGTGCATGACTTCAGGGTGATTATATTTAACTAGAGGGTGCCTGAGGTGCTGGGGTGACTGAGGGGTCATTCATAAAAACAGCCTGTATGCTTCACATCTAGTTCATCGCAGGGGTTTTCAGTACTCTGCAGAGGACTTAAACACTCAGGCCTCATGTTTGTGTGTGTTGCTACTCAGTTAGTAATCCAAAACCTCTTTTATTTTCCACAGATAGGCGTGTCGAACAGATATCTACCTTTTCTAACTCAGTGGAACTTTTGTTAAAATACTGTAGGTGAAGCTTGGGGTTCGAAAATATACATCAACAGTGGAGTTAGATGTGTGTTCTATCAGCGGAGGAAGAGGTTTTAAGAGCTGTTAAGTAAAAATAGCAATAGAAAGGTCCTTCACTTAAGTAAAAGAAGCAATGCCTCAATGTCAAAATACTCGCAAAACACACTTGGAGTAACAAAAGTAAATGTATTTATTATGCAAACAGCCCCTGAGTTTTGTTGTATTGTTATTTATTATTTTATTGATTTATTGTTACTGATGCATGTGTTTGTAAGTGACATTTGACTGCTGCAGTTAATTGAAATACAGCTAATTTCTAACTACATTTTGTGTTGTTAGGTAGTTTAATCTGTAACAGGACAAAAACAACTCACAGCAACATCGACAACTGATGTAAGCATTCAAGTAAGAAACAAGTACTTCAAAAATGTATTGAAGTACAGTACTGTCATTCCACCACTTTATTATGTTAAACTCAAAGGGCCTTTTCTGCCACTTTGATTACCATTCTCACTGTTGGGGGGGGGGGGGCAAAAGGTTAAAATAGCTCACTTTGCTTAAAGTCACAATGAAAAAGCTGATGGTTACGTAGCACATTTGCTTTTTAATTATGTCAGGCCTCCAAATCTCAAACAAGCCTCTTACAGAGAAAGAGGGAGAGATGGCAGCCAGGAGGCTCTTATGTGCACAAGAACACCTACATCTATCACCAACTTGAGTCTGAAACAAGTAGTTAGCTAACAGGTGGCACAGCAGGGCATCTGACTATTTAAAGGCTGGTATAATACCTTACACAACACAGTTAGTTGCATTGGCTGTTACTATACAGCCAATGTGTGTTAACATGCTAACACTGTCCCACCTATTTTAAAAAGTATTTGGGAATTTGGGCCCAATTCACATTTAACTTTATTTTGGCGTGTTCTGATGGTGGTGCACCTTTTCTGAGCGGCCTCACTGAACACACTTCCACGTGTGACCGAAAAACTATTCCAACAGTGAGGATACCTTTGCTGAAATCATGTTTCATTTTCCTTATTTTTATGACTTTGTAGCTCAAGATAATGCAGGAAGTTTATGTTGTGATGATGAACGAGACCTTGCTTGTCCAGTCCAACATAATCACAGCTTACTGAGAAGAGGAAGAGCTCTGGGAACATCCTTTGGCCCACTGACACTGTCACTGTAAAGTCTGGTAGTTTCTTTAATTGTCTTTTAACTAGTCAGCTATTTGGAGCCGGGGTGTTTATCTTTGTGTTTCTACCTGTAAGTCTGCTGTTGGTGATCCATCCTAAGTGTGAGTCTATGTGTGGATCGTTGTCCAGCTGCATGGTGACATGTGCGGGAACATCGTACTGACACTGTCTCCTATGCTGGAACCTATTATGGTCCTGGAAACTCTCACTTCCCTACCTCGCAGCATCATTGCTTGAGGCAAGAGGATGCATGTGTGAATCACCACAGCAACATGGATACACGCTTGAATCACTACGGCAACATGAAGCATCTGTACCCCGTGGTTACAGGCAGCAGAGCGTGCATCTCTGTTCTCCCACACACTTCCTCCTCTACTTTCCCTCCTTTCTTTCCTCTCCTCTGCTCCCCTGTTTAACAGTGTAGATGTGCTGTCACTTGATGAGTTACGTAGACAGAAACGGGACAAAGAAACAAGGCAGGAAACAACTGGAGCGCTCTCTCCTGAGAGAGCACTGAAGCCCTTCTACTGTTTTGTGACTCGTATTTGTGTTTCTTCCTGCTGCCGCTGCTGCTGCTGCACATTCTCAAGTGGCTGAAATTGATTCCCTCTCTAAGTGGCATGACACACCATCGACAATACTCAGCACAGCTCAGCCAGACTTAACAACAATGCTGAGTCAAAAAGTTTTTTAACTCGGTGGTTGTTTGAACCTGCTTTGGGCACAGGAGTTTCCCAGTAGAGGAAACTTAACTTTATGTCAGATAAATTCTCAGAAAAGTGACTTTCAGACATCTTTCAATTGACGCAAATTATTTTGTGCTCCATCCATCTCGTAATTGACAGAAGAGGCTTTCTAGGCTACTTGGTTGACTGATCTGATCCAAACTCTTAACTCAATCTTAATCTGTTGTGTCAGTGTGGAAATCATCACAACCCTCAGAGCTGTTTCATTTAGGGATGTAACAGTTAGGGATGCCACATTGAGGACATTTTCAAACCAGTTAATAAACTTGTGACATCATCGATGTTATTGATTACACCAGATATTTTTCAACAAAAAGATCCGTAGAGCAGTTAATTTGATCTATCAAACATGCCCCATACTGACCCCAACACCTGTAGCTGACGTCCACAGACGAGGTGTAAATTAACGCCAGTTGTAATGTTAGCTCCTTGTCAGGGCTAGCTTGGATTAGCTAAATTCGCTTTAGTTTAGACAAACTAACACCGTCATGCTAATGTACACGTGTCCTCTGCTTTCTTGCCTTGAACCTTTCATAATGTGTATTTACAGCAGCGTCTTGATTGTCATTTGCATTATTTACATGTTAGTGTGTGAGAGAAGCGTTTGAGGACCCTTATCAGCTCTATTTTTGTCCACATGTGATACTCTTTAATGAGATGGCTGCTGTGAAGTGAGCAAGAGGGCTGGAGACAAAATGTGTGGTTTCCATGCTAACAGGACAAAGAAGTGGCAGAGGTCCAACAGTATAGGAGATTTTGTATATGGTAGAGAAGCACTTACTGAGTACAGTTCAGTCTTTCTGCCACACCTCAGTCACTTCAGTGGCAAAACACTCCCAAGCTGCATTTTTGGCTTTGTCAACCCACTATTTGGTGCATTGAGTAACGTGTTGCCTGGCTTCAATGTCCTATCATCGCTATGCTCTTATCTTCCAAAAAGTTAGATTTTCTATTTTGGTCCATGGCTTTCCCTGACTGAACCCCCATTTGTGCTGTCATTATATAAGGGGAAATTGCAAGGCAGGTGCCGTTAACTTACAGACCTTATGTAAGGACCTTATTTTTCTTATGTTTACATCCCCTAAAATGTCTGACCTGGACTATACTGACTTGTATCTTTCCAAAGTTTGTCACTAGAAAAATGTTTTCACATTCCTCTAATGACGGGGGAGATGTCTCTGCACTTCCTAAAAATATGAGATTCAACCTGGGCGAGCTAGATTCGGTAGCCACAAAAGCCAATCGCTGTCTAACTTACTACTCCAACACACTGTGACATCGTAGCAGATATAATTGTACGTTTCACAACCACTAACGCTGTCAGCCACTGCCAGTTACAAGCTTGTGATTGTCTTATTTAATTTACTGTGATCGTCTACAATATTATTGTGGTTACTGTGATTTTCCACAGCACATAATTTGTTAACTGTGATTTTCACTGTAACTCTTTCATTACTGTAAATCTTGTCTGAATTCACAGTTTCTTACCGTGAAACAGTATACAGTATTTTCTATGCACAAACACAGTAAATTACTGTGGATTTCACAGTCATTTGTTACAGTGTACATGTTCCGCTCCATTTGTGGACAACTTTCTTCCACAAGACTGAGGGTGCTTTCACACCTAGAGTGTTTGGTTCAGTTTAAACCAACCGAGGTCTGTTTGCCCAGTTAGTGACGGTTCATTTGCGCTGGTGTGAAAGCTGTCAATTAAACCCTGGTGCAGACCAAACAAGCGGCCCAAGACCATTTGAAAAGCTGGGTCTCAGTCTGCCAAGCACAATTGGGAACTGTTAGTTTGTGGTGCAGGTAATTAACGGTTCTCAATATCGGTACAAAAAAATACATATGTGTCCTGTTGTCAAAAGTTCAGCTAGAAAATATATTTATTGTCAACTCTGTTTCATTGCAGAGCAGTGCCATGATGGACAGAAAGAAGGAAAGGTTTGCCATTAGGTTGGATAATAAAAAATGTTTTGTCAAAGAGAAGTGGTCCACAACTTCAATGGAATTTGTTCACTTCTTTTCTAAGCTCAGTGATCACAGTTCCATTTAAATGCTCTTTTGCACTCATACTGCTGTGACTTCAGCGCTGATCCTTCTCATGTCGGTAGAAAACTGTCTCTCTACAAGCACTGGTTATTTAATAATTCAGGAGCTGCCTATATGCAAGAGAGTTATCAATTCATGATTGATTGTGCTTACATCATCCACCTGCTGCTCTGACTCTGGGGCGGCTGCTGCGTCTCCCTCCATCTCCATATTTTGAATGTTTGCTGGAGAGGGGCAGGAGTTGGCTGGATGTTAAACTTTTGACCTTACAGAAGCGTGCTTGGCAGCCCTGCATGGAGCTAATCTCAGAGGATTACTGGTTAAAATGTTCTCATCTCTGCCACAGTACTCACCTCTGTCACATGGCCAACTATACTGAAACTATAAACATTTAAGCTATAATTGTTTGCATGTGGAGCAACACAAATATGCCGAAAATAATTAGGATTACTATAGCTAAATATTGAGATCACAATTATTAATTACTATACTATGTTTTTGAATGCAGTTGAACATTTTCAAGTTTCAAGTTTTGCCAGTTTTTTGATTACTTTAAAATCAGAGCATTAGTACTGTACAAAACCAGCTTTCACGAAATGTGAAAGCCTAAAACCGGTTTGAGATTTTTGTGTGTGTAACCTATTGTGCAGAGGAGAGAAGTGTGGAAACCTCCAGTGAAGATGGTCACACCAATATGCAGCACAAGTGGGACGGACTGAACTAGATCCCATTATCAATGTCAGCTGTAATTTTCGCCAGCATGCATGTTGTGTTTATAAGCCTTTAATATGGTTTCATGTGGCAGTGATCTTAAACGGCCACACTGGAAGGTTCCTAAGAGCTGTCCTGTCCCAGCGTTATCAGGGTGAACTGCTAAAACCAGCTGTTTATTTTGGCTGAATCTAGGTCATGTGGTACAGGATTTTTTTAAGCATTAAATAACTTCACTCTTCTGATGTGTGGCAGCGTGTCCCCTTCTGTACTGTCTTTCAGTCCAGGTTGATTTGGCCCGGGATTACTGCAAATGCAGTTTACAGCAAACGCTTGTTGAGCAGCTACTTTGTTAGAAATATAATACAGCAACTGGTATATTTAATATAAGAGCAACTGGTGTTCTGTTTACAGTGAGTGCAGCCACACAAACTCTCACTGTTTTAATAAAAAATCATACCATGAGCAATGAGAATCTGATGTGATGGGGGACATGGAGCAAGTAATTTTCTACACAGCAGCTGGACAATTAAAATGTTTGCTGTCGCATACAACTCTTTATCTAACAGCTCACTGTGGCTGCTCCATCTGTTATATTTAAAACTGATACACTGACAAATAATGACTAAAAATGACCATGTCTTGTTTTGTGGACACAACAAACGCAGTCAGCGCTAACCTTGGTGACAAATGCATTGCGTTTCCTGTGACTGCTTCACAGTAAAACCATCCTGCGTTTCACTTGCAATGTGATCTATCAGCAGGAGGAAATGCTGTCTTTGCATTAGAAGTAAACTGAATACAGCTCTGATACAACATAAGTGAACATTAAACAGTGAGTCTGATATCAATGAGACAAAATTACAAACAATAAGGATATGGTCGCACATACACAAATGCAAGTGAATGACCATTTCCTGCTAAAGCGATATGTGGGCAGTGCGGGATGTGACACAAAACAAAATCAATTTGCTGGTTTGTAGTGTTTCAGGCATAAACCACACACAGGTCACAGCATTTGGTTGTGGTTGTGACAGTGCTGGTCAAGGTTCCCCAAAGTTGAACATATTTTGTTTACCCCGTCACTCTCATAGAATGAAAGTATCCTTTGTGCTTAGGGAGGCACTTTGAATCCTGGGCAAGAATTGAAGACCAAGAATAACAATGAAAAACTACTTTAGAAAGAGATAATTACTGAATCCCAAAAAAAAACAAAAAAAAAACTAAAAGAATTAGTGGCGTTTGGCCTCAATGATGATCAATTGTTAGTCAACATCGCACACAGTCAGAATTTAATATCTTTTTAATTATCACACTTTAAAACATTTGGTTAAACCCCTCCCCTAAAAACTCAGGAAGAGACATAACCCTATTTAAACGATCTAAAGTGCATGGTCAAAAGTTTAAGGGTGCAAGTGCATTTAGGGCGCGTCCATCTCCATTTTGCTAGGTAAACAGTGCATAATCTGGGCGAAAAGTTGTATTTAGTCCCTTAATTATTCACAGTGTTTTGGGTGTAACATGAATTAAACCAATCTGGATGTCATCTCCCATTTCCTTTAAAAGCAGGTGCATCTGCACAGGGGCAGGACGCATTGCTTTCCCAATCCCGTCAACAACTCCATTTGAGTGCATATGAACAAATGCACCGATCTTTAACTGAGGAGGAGGAGGGCTGCTGCGCATCCCTGTGTGTGTAACAGAGATATGTGCGGGTTGCAGTCCGTAGATTGGGTCATAAAAGCTATCACTCTGATTAATAATGCAGATGGGTGAAGTAATGCATCATGAATGAGGAAAATATTTATTACCTTACCTGCAGCGATCCCAGTAGGAAACTACTGCACCATTGACTTTAGACCAGGTTTTTGTTGAGATATATATAATACATATAATTTTTTTTCATGCCAATCGTGTGTGCAGACTGTATATAAAAATGGACAACATGCAAGCTCCCCAAAAATGAAGTCAAACCCTTTTGGTCCCCCCCTGGTGGTGGGCTGCAGTATAAGTCATAAATCCTACCCCTCAATGTTATCAGATAGGACATGAGTCAAACTAAAAACTCAGAGTACATGGCAAAAATTTTGTTCCATTAGATGGTTTCTGTCATTTTATCATGCTGATGTATGTTCAAGTGTTTATTTTTCTGCTGGAACTCAATACTGCAGCTCCACCACCGGATCTGCTGTCCATCTTTATATATATCAACGGTGCAGACAGTTACCAAAATATCACCAGAAAACATGCTATGGTACCCATTAAACATGATACAAATACGATGTACGAAATACCAGGAATCCTTACTGAAGGGTTAGGGTATAGAATATAGCATCTGGAGGTTAGATACATATGTGTGGTGAGCAGGACGTGATGTCTGAAGTTGCTGCAGGATTTTGTTAAAACTTGCTGAAAAATAATGATTATGTCCTTATGGGTCCTCACAATGTGACTGTGTAATACACACACACACACAGATAACACAAAAAGCTTGTTCTGTCTGGAGGTGTGTACTGTCAGCCCAGAAGAAGAACTGACAATGATAAAACTGGAGTCTGTTTGTGGCTTCATTAGCTTCTAGCAGTTAACCTCAGATGGCTGTGTGTGTGTGTGTGTGTGTGTGTGTGTGTGTGTGTGTGTGTGTGTGTGTGTGTGTGTGTGTGTGTGTGT